>CAUYQU010011330.1:0-49371 GCA_963574635.1 Cheracebus regulus
GTGTGTGTGTGTGTGTGTGTGTGTGTGTGTGTGTGTGTGTGTGTGTGTGTGTGTGTGTGTGTGTGTGTGTGTGTGTGTGTGTGTGTGTGTGTGTGTGTGTGTGTGTGTGTGTGTGTGTTTAAAAAAAAATTATAGTGGCCAGACACAGTGGCTCATGCCTGTAATCCCAGCATGTTGGGAGGCTGAGGTGGGAGGATCACCTGAGGTAAGGAGTTCAAGTCCAGCCTGTTCAACATGATGAAACCCCATATATACCAAAAATACAAAAAAAAAAAAATTAGCGGGGTGTGATGATGCATGTCTGTGGTTTTAGCTACTTGGGAGTCTGAGACAGGAGATTCACTTGAACCCAGGAGGCGGAGGTTGCGGTGAGCTGAGATGGCACCACTGCACTCCAGCCTGGGCAACAGAGCAAGACTCTATCCCCCCCCCCCAAAAAAAAATTACAGTATTGTGAAACGAGACTGTCTTAGACCTTTAAATACAGGCCCATTTAATTTATGATTGAGCTAACTGAATGCTGTTACAACTTTCTATTAAAGTCCCTAAGTTCCCACGTGTCCTCCTTGTTCACAGACAAACAGAGCCACAGCTGCAGCTTTTCAGCAGAGAAGAGGATGCATGTTAAATATAGCCTGACCTGCTGCTGTGGTGAAAACTGACACTGCCACTTGCAGGCTTTGTGCAGTAACATGCTGATCCTGAATGTAGGGCATTTGGTAATTCAGCAGTAAACAAGGACTCTAGTCATGACCTCAGCTGCTTCAGTCCTGTATGTAAATGACAAGCAGAAGTGCCTGCTTTCAAAAAGCAGGTGCTTTTTAAAATCAAGGGAATGATAAACACAACATTCAGGTGGTTACTTGGATGTGGGAAGCAGGAAACTTGCACCTGTTGGTTAGTGGTTTCACTGGTGTTTGTTTTATTAAAATAAATAAAACAAGGCTGGGCACAGTGGTTCATGCCTGTAATCCTAGATCATGAAGTCAGGAGTTCGGGACCAGCCTGGCCAATATGGTGAAACCCTGTCTCTACTAAAAATACAAAAATTAACCGGGTGTGGTGGCACACGCCTGTAGTCCCAACTACTCAGGAGGCTGAGGCAAGAGAATTACTTGAACCTGGGAGGTGGAGGTTGTAGTGAGCCAGAATCACGCCACTGCACTCCAGCCTGGGTGACAGAGTGAGACTCTGTCTCAAAAAAAAATAATAATAATAATAAATAAAACAAAAAGCCATGCTTAGCCAGTGGTGAAAGTGTATCATCTATATGGTATAATCACTTATGGGCACTTGGGTGGCAGGAGGTAGAAAACACTGAACTTTGTCTTTTAACTGGGACACTGGGTAACTCACGAATCCTCTTTTGGGAAGCATACATTTACTACATAGACTCAAACATATTTAGGATGAATGATTCTAGAGGCCGAAAGGTCTTGTAAATAATGCCCATGTAGGCTTTAAATCATGGCTTATGCAGGATGGACCACGATAGGGATTCAAGACCTTAGACATAAGCATCCTGGGACATACAATAAGAAAAATTGAGTTTTAGGCCTAAGGAAGAAAGCAACAAGCATTTGAGAAGATCTTTTATTTTTTATATCAAATGTATCTATGTATCTCCATGGACATAAATAAGTTGTACCCTTTTTTATGAATGTATTGTTTCTACCATTTGAACAAAAATTTTATTTTAACCAACCTACATTAAGATTTATATGTGGCCAGGCACTATGGCTCATTCCTGTAATCCGAGCACTTTGGGAGGCCAAGGCAGGTAGATCGATTGAGCTCAGGAGTTTGAGACCAGCCTGGGCAACATGGTTAAACCCTGTCTCTATAAAAAAAAAAAAATACAAAAATTAGGCCAGGTGTGGTGACTTATGCCAATAGTCCCAGCTACTCAGGAGGCTGAGGTGGGAGGATCGCTGGAGCCTGGAAGGCAGAGGTTGAAATTAGCAGAGATCATGCCACTGTACTGCAGCCTGGGAGACAGAGTGAGACCCTGTCTCAAAATAAGTAAAATGCAATAAAATAATAGAACTTATGTATAAGCTAGGAAAAGTCCAAGAGAGGCTACCCTAAAGCAACATATCAGAAGTCTTCAAAATAAGTTCCCCTCAAAAAGTATATTTAAAAATAGTTATGGCCAGACATGGTGGTTTATGCCTGTAATCCCAGCACTTTGGGAGGCTGAGATGGGAGGATCATTTGAGATCAGGAGTTTGAGACCAGCCTGGCTAACATGGTGAAAACTTGTCTCTACTAGAAATAGTAAAAATTGGGCCAGGTGCAGTGGCTCACACCTGCAATCCCAGCACATTAGGAATGTGAGGCGGGCAGATCACATGAGGCCAGGAGTTTGAGACCAGCCTGGCCAACATGGTGAAACCCTATCTCTATTAAAAATACAAAAATTGGCCAGGCGTGGTGGCTCACGCCTGTAATCCAAGCACTTTGGAGGCCAAGATGGGCGGATCACCTGAGGTCGGGAGTTCAAGACCAGCCTGACCAACATGGTGAAACCTCGTCTTTAAAAAAAAAAAAAAAATACAAAAATTAGCTGGGTGTAGTCACACACCCCTGTAATCTCAGCTACTTGGGAGGCTGAGACAGGAGAATCACTTGAACGTGGTAGGCAGAGGCTGCAGTGAGCCAAGATGGTGCCACTGTACTCCAGCCTGAGTGACAGAGCAAGACTCTGTCTGGAAAAAAAAAAAAGTAAAAATTAGCCAGGCATGGTGGCAAATGCCTGTAACAGCTAGTCAGGAGGCTGAAGCAGGAGAATCACTTGAACCTGGGAGGCAGAGGTTGCAGTGAGCTGAGATCACACCACTGCACTCCAGCCTGGGTGACAGAGTGAGACTGTCTTAAAAATACAAAAAAGGTTAGTGAATTATGGTTACTTTCTCTTCTTTCTTTCTTTCTCTCTTTCTTTCTTTTTCTTTCTTTCTTTTTTTTTCTTTCTTTTTCACCTGACCTTGTGATCTACCTGCCTCAGCCTCCCAAAGTGCTGGGATTACAGGCTTGAGCCACCATGCCCAACCGGTTGTTTCTTAATAAACTGAAATTTTTTTGAACACTGTGCTAGGCACTTTGCTAGTAGCTCATTAATTCTTCCCAACAATCTGTGAAACGTGAACTATTAGTCTTAACTTTTTGTATAGATGTGACTCAGAGACCTTAAGCACATCCCAGTTTCGTATGGCCACAAATATTGGGCAGGCATTTGAATCCAGGTCTGTCTGAAATGTAGATTTTCTCACATGTGTTTTTGTTAGTGTCTTCTAAAATAGCTATAATTAATTACTTATATAATCTTGCCTCTATAAAGACAATAGCATTGTAACTTTTTAATGTGCTACCATGTGTAAGATAGCAAAGCCTGTCTTAAAGATGTATTCTATTTTAAAATTTATATGATTTTTTCAAGTTCCTTCCAAGATGGATTATTCACAGGAACAAAAAAATGTTTAATGAGAGATAAATTGTTTAATTTTAGGTTCAGCAGTTAACCAAGCTTTTGTGGTTTGGTGCAGTTTTCTGCCTTGGCATTACAAGGTTACTTCTTGCCAACAATCATAGCTTTTGATGGACTTAGATAAATGTACTCAAACAGCTTTTCTCTGAAGATACCTGGCTTTTTTTTCTTTTTTTTAAAGATGTTTCTAAAACCTACAGTTAGCCTCTCTATCTGGGCAGGAGAAAAAGTGTGAAAGTCTAATTTATGCTGGAAGATAGTGTAGGGTTGAGAGTGATGGTTGCAAGCATTTTAACTTTACATCTACAAGAATATGGTACAGGAAAAAAAAAAGAATGTGGTACAGATTAAGTCCCTGATAATCATGTTGTATATTTAAAAACATCTATAGATGATTTTATGTAGAATGGGAATTTTAACGTATTATTTGTGTTTATTTCTTGTTGGGGGTGCACAGAGACAGGATTTTGCTCTGTTGATCAGGCTGGAGTGCAGTGGCATCATCATGGCTTACTGCAGCCTCAACCTCCCAGGCTCTCGAGATTCTCCCACTTCAGCCTCCCAAGTAGCGGGTACTACAGGTGCCTGCCACCATGTCCAGATAATTTTTAATTTTTTTATAAAGGCAGGGTCTCACTACATTGCCCAGGTTAGTCTCAGCCTCCCAAAGTGCCGGGATTACACATGTGAGCCACCATGCCTGGCCTGTGTTTCTTAATACAATCATTTTTTGAACAGGTAATACATTTACATGGTTCAAAATGTTAAAGTTCCAACATTATACATAGTTAAAAATCTGTCTTCTAGGTAGATACTTCATTGTTCTCTGTAGGGAGAATTGGAGTTACCAGTTTCTTGGCTGTCACTCCAGAGCTATTCCATGCATTTATAAACAGTTGCATATATTTTTTCCTTATTTTTACTAGCATATTATGTATACTAGTTTACACTTTGCATTTCCCAGGATATAGAATCTTGAGAGATTATTCTATACTGTAACATAAAAGATCTTCCTTGAAAGATACTCTATTTTTTTTTTTTTTTTTGAGATGGAGTGTTGCTCTGTTGCCCAGGCTGGAGGGCAGTGCCCTGATCTCGGTGCACTGCAACTTCCACCTCATAGGTTCAAGCAGTTCTCCTGCCTCAGCCTCCCAAGTAGCTGGGATTGCAGGCATGGGCCACCACTCCTGGCTAATTTTTGTATTTTTAGTAGAGGCAGGGTTTTACAATGTTGGCCAGACTGGTCTCAAACTCCTGACCTCAGGTGATCTGCCTGCTTTGGCCTCCCAAAGTGCTGGGATTACAGGCATGAACCACTGCGCCGGGCTGAAAGATGATCTTAAAATAGAACATTCCATTAAAAAAAAGTATGAAATACTTATTTGAATATTCATACCACTATCTTTTGTTTTTTTTTTACTCTGCCACCCAGGCTGGAGTACAGTGGCACCATCTCAGCTCACTGCAGCCTCCGCCTCCCAAATCTATGATCTCTGTTCATTTTTTTTGTTTTTGAGATGGAGTTTCGCTCTTGTTGCCCAGGCTGGAGTGCAATGGCACAATCTTGGCTCACCACAACCTCCACCTCCCAGGTTCAAGCAATTCTCCTGCCTTAGCCTCCCGAGTAGCTGGGATTACAGGTGTGCACCACCACGCCCAGGTAATTTTGTATTTTTAGTAGAGATGGGGTTTCTCCATGTTGGTCAGGCTGGTCTTGAACTCCTGACCTCAGGTGATCCACCCACCTTGGCCCCTCAAAGTGCTGGGATTACAGGCATGAGCCACCACGGCTGGCCTGCTCCTTCTTTTACTGATTTATAGAAGCCCTTTGTTAGGTTTGTTAGCTCATTGAGGTGAGTTAAATGTACTCAGATTTATAAATTTTAAAAGAGGCATTTATGAAAGTCCTCCAGGTCTTGCTTTGAGTTAATGGTTAGAGCTGTGAAAACCTAATTCAGTCGTTTAACACAATGTTCTCCCATGAGAAAATCCAAAGTTTGTTTAAAATGTAAAATTTATCACTTTAATCATTTTGAGTGTATATTAAGTGGCATTAAATACATTCACAATATTGTATAACCACCACCACTATTTCCAGACCTTTTTTATCACTCAAACATTACAACTCTATAACCATGAAGTAATAACTACTTATTTTCTTCCCAACCTCCCAGGCCCTGGAGGCCTACTCTGCTTTTTGTCTCCATGAATTTCCCCACTCTAGATACCTCATATAAATGGGATTATGCAATATTTTTCCTTTTTTGTCTGGCTTATTTCACTTAGCATAATGTTTTCAAGGTTCATCCATATTGTAAGCATATGGAGAAATAATCTTGGAATATTTTTATGTGGAATATTATTACATATAACATTGCATATAGAGGAATAATATTCAATTGTGTGTATATACCACATTTTGTTTATCCATTTCATCTATCAAAAAATAATTTGGGGCTGGACACAGCGGCTCATGTCTCTAATCCCAGCATGTTAGGAAGCCGAGGTAGGTGGATTGCCTGAGCCCAGGAGTTTAGGACCAGCCTGGGCAACAAGGTGAGACCCATGTCTATTAAAAAATTTTAAAATTAGCTGGTTGTGATGATGTGTGCCTGTAGTCCCAGCTACTCAGGAGGCTGAGATGAGAGGATCACTTGAGCCTAGGGGATGGAGGTTCCAGTAAGCTGAGATTGCACCATGTACTCCAACCTGAGCGACAGAGTGAGACCCTGTCTCAAAAAAATAGTCCATGAACACATACATATTTAAAAAGAAAAAAAGAAAAAAACCTTCTTGTTAACAGTAAAAATCTAGACTAGCAAAAAAAAAAAAAAGAAAAAGGAAAAAAAAAGAAAGATGGGCCAGCCTTGGTGGCTCACACCTGTAATCCCAGTACTTTGGGAGGCCAAGGCGGGTGCATCACCTGAGATCAGGAGTTCAAGACCAGCCTGACCAACATGGTGAAACCCTGTCTCTATAAGAAATACAAAAATTAGCTGGGCATGGTGGCAGGAGCTTATAATCTCAGCTACTCAGGAGGCTGAGGTAGGAGAATTGCTTGAACCTGGGAGTCAGAGGTTGCAGTGAGCTGAAATCGTGCCACTGCACTCCAGCCTGGCAATAGAGCAAGACTCCTTAAGCCATTATGCCCAGCCCTATTTTCTAGTCTATCTAAATCCTTTATTCATATATATTTTTTGAAACAGAGTCTTGTTCTGTCACCCAAGCTGGAGTGTAGTGGCATGATCTCGGCTCACTGCAGCCTCCACCTCCTGAGTTCAAGTGATTCTCCTGCCTCAGCGTCCCAAGTAGCTAGGATTACAGGTGTGTACCATCACATCTGGCTAATTCTTTGTATTTTTATTAGAGCTGGGGTTTCGTCATGTTGACCAGGCTGGTCTTGAGCTCCTGACCTCAGGTGATCTGCCTGCCTAAGCCTCCCAAATTGCTGAGATTACAGGCATGAGCCACCACACTGGACTAGTTTTAAATATAGAAATCTTAAGCCTTTTTGGTTAATTCCTAAGTATTTTATTCTTTTTGATGTTACTTTGAATAGAATTGTTTTCTTTTTTTCGAGACAGGGTCTTGCTCTGTTGCCCAGGCTGGAGTGCCCACTGTGCCGGACAAAATTGTTTTCTTAAGGTTAGGTGTGGTGGCTCACACTTGTATAATCCCAGCACTTTGGGAGGCTGAGGCAGGCAGATCACCTGAGGTCAGGAGTTCAAGACCAGCCTGGCCAACATGGGCCAGCCTAGCCATCATGGGGCTTGTCTTTACTAAAAATTCAAAAATTAGCTGGGTGTGCTGGCATATTCCTGTAATCCCAGCTATTTGGGGGGCTGAGGCAGGACAATCACTTGAACCTGGGAGGCAGAGGTTGTTGTGGACGAGATCACGCCACTGCACTCCAGCCTGAGACTCTGTCTCAAAAACAAATGAACCAGAAAAAAACCCGCAAAAAAAGAATTGTTTTCTTAAGGGTTTTTTGGACCATTCTTTCCAAGTATATAGAAGTACAAGTGAATATTTTGTGTTGATTCTGTATTCTGCAACTTTGATGGCTTTGTTAGTGCTTTTTTGTTTGTGTGGATTCTTTAGAGTTTCATATTTATAGGATCATGCCATTCCTGAACGGAGATAATTTTATGTTTTCCTTTTTAGTTTGGATGGCCTTAGTTTTTTTTTTTTTTCTAGCCTAATTTCTTTCTTTTTTTTTTTTCTAGGCTAGAACTTCTAGTAGTAGGCTGGTAGAAGTGGTCAAAGTGTGGGCATCTTTGCTTTGTTCCTGATCTTGGGGAAAAGCTTTTGTTTTTTTGTTGATAATGTTATGAGCTAAGGGTTTTTCATATGTGCCCTTTTTCATATTGAGGAAATTCCTTCTAAGTGAATGTTATCATCTTGAAAGGGCATTGAATTTTGATAAATTGGTTGGGTGCACTGGCTCATGCCTGTGTTACCAGCACTTTGGGAGGCTGAGGTGGGCACAGGAGGTGCTAGAACCCAGGAGGTGGAGGCTGCAGTGAGCTCTGTGATTGGGGTACCACTGCACTTCACGGGGGGCAAGAGTGAGACTCTGTCTCAAAGAAAAAGGAAGAGAGTTCTTTCCTTGCCACTGTCGAGTTGAGTGGAGGCGGAGGCTTGGGTGCATTCAAGATGTGGCTTCACCTGTAAACCACCACCATGGCCAAGAAAGGCATTGCTGCTGGAGGTGTAGTGGACGTTAATACTGCTTTACAAGAGGTGCTGAAGAGTGCCCTCACCCATTATGGCCTAGCATGTGGAATTCGCAAAGCTGCTGAAGCGCCAAACCCATCTTTGTGTGTTTGCATTCAATTGTGATGAGCCTATGTCAAGTTGGTAGAGGTCATTTCTGCTGAACACCAAATCAACCTAATTAAGGTTGATGACAACAAGAAATTAGGGGTAATGATTAGGTCTCTATAAAATTGACAGAGAAAGAGGGGAAACCCTGTAAAGTGGTTAGTTGTAGTTGTGTTGTAGTTGAAGAGTACTTCAAACGCAAGAAATGAACAAATTAAACTCTGGCTCATCCACCTCCCCCAACACACACACACACACACACACACACTCTCTCTCTCTCTCTCTCTCTCTCTCTCTCTCTCTCTCTCACTCACTCACTCTGGGCACAATGGCTCCTTCCTGTAGTCCCAGCACTTTAGGAAGTCTAGGTGGACAGATCAGTTGAGCGCAAGAGTTCAAGACCAGCCTGGGCAACATGATGAAATCCCATCTCTATTAAAAATACAAAAAATTAGCCAGGTGCTATGGTTCCAGATACTTAGGAAGCTGAGGTGGGAGGGTTGCTTGATCCTGGGAGGTGGAGGCTGCAGTGAGCCATTATTGTGCCACTGCATGCCAGCCTTGGTGACAGAGTGAGACCTTGTCTCAAAAAAAAAAAAAAAAAAGAATTTTGATAAATCCTTTTCTGCATCTATCAAGATGATTATGTGGTTTTTACATTTTTTTAAATTTTTGTAGAGGCAGGGTCTTACCATGTTGCCCAAGCTGGTCAGGAATATGTTTTTTAAATTTTCTTTTGTTTAATTAGTTTGGTATATTACATTAATTGACTTTCATTTGTTGAATCATCCTTGCATTCTGGGAATAAAACTCACTTGGTCTTAATGTATGATCCTTTTAATGTACTGCTGAATTCAGTTAGTGTTTTGTTGATTTTTACATATATATTCATAAAGAATATTCTGTATTTTTCTTTTTTTGAGACAGAGTCTTGCTCTGTCTCCCAGGCTAGAGTGTAGTAGTGCGATCTCGGCTCACTGCCAAGTTCCACCTCCCCAGCTATTCTGCCTCAGCCTCCCGAATAGCTGGGACTACAGGCACACGCCATTATGCCTGGCTAATTTTTTTTGTATTTTTAGTAGAGACAGGATTTCACCATCTTGGCCAGGATGGTCTCAAACTCCTGACCCTGTGATCCTCCCACCTTGGCCTCCCAAATTGCTGGGATTACAGATGTGAGCCACCTCGCCTGGCCTTTTGTTTTCTTACAGTATCTTTTTCTGGCTTTGGTGTCAGAGTAAATTCTGGCCTTATAATGAGTTAGGAAGCGTTTCCTCTTCTTGAAACTTTTGTAAGAAACTCTTTTTTTTTGGGAGACAGAGTCTTGCTCTGTTGCCAGGCTGGAGTGCAGTGGCGAGATCTTGGCTCACTGCAACCTCCGCCTCCTGGGTTCAAGTGATTGTCCTGCCACAGCCTCACAAGTATCTGGGATTATAGGCACGTGCCACCATGCCCACCTAATTTTTGTATTTTTAGTAGAGAGAGGGTTTCACCATCTTGGCCAAGATGGTCTCCATCTCCTGACCTCGTGATCCACCCACCTTAGCCTCCCAAAGTGCTGGGATTATAGGGGTGAGCTACCATGCCTGGCTGAAACTTCTTCTGTAAATGTTTGGTCAAAGTTTTTGTGATCAGGAGAGGTGAACGAGGTGTATTTTGGAGCTAACAAAAGTGCTTCAAGGAACTAGAAAGATTTCTGGAGCACTCCAAGTTTCTGTAAAGCACAATCTGAAAGTACCACTGAGTCTATCAACTCATAGAAGCTCTCATAGTGTTTCTTGGCCTCTTGCTTTGTTCTGGGCTGCTTTCTTATTATTTTTATGCTGCTCTACCTGGAATCACATATTCTATACCTTCAAGTCTGTTTTGGAGGATTCAATTATGGAGATTGGGAAACCTCAAAAAAAGAATATTTTGATATTATATTTTCAGTCTTTAAAATACTCTGTATGCACTGTAATATTTAAATCACCTCTGAAAACTAGGTGAGTGATCTCAAATTAATAAGCTTAAGGCAGAAAAATTTTGCTTAAGCAAATGATTTCTGGATTTTGTTTTGTTTTGACCGCTTTAGTGAGGGTGCCTTTTGTACAGATTGGCCCTTCCTTTTTCTCCTTTTATCTGCTTACAAGGAGAATATTAGTTTGTGTTCACAGAGACTACATACAGATTTTTCCCTTCTAAGAAGGTTAGGCCCTTTTGCTTGAAGTTGTACAACAAAGGCCAAAAATAATTCCTTATAGGCAAAAAGATGAGAGTTTGCCTATTCCATTACTGTGTTTTAGACTCTTGGGACATCTGAATGCTTTAGCCAGTACCGCAAAATTGACCATTGGTGACTCTTTTGTGCAGTGACTTTCAAACATTTTTGACAGCTTCCTAGAATAAAAAATAAGGTTTATATTGTGACTCCATACACAAAAAATATATACATAGACAACTAATGTTAAAGTCTCACAAACCAATTCTTAACTTTTATTAAAGGGAATGCAGCCTGCTATCTTCTGTTCTATTTCTTTCTCTTTTTTAAAATACTGGTTTCAAATTGCTGAATTTATTTCATAAATTTCTAATGCGTGTGAACTTTAGTTTAAAAAATACTCCTTTATTATTCAATCAGCAGAAAAATATTAAAAATTTTAAAAAAATACTCCAGCCAGGTGCAGTGGTGCACCCCTGTAATCCTAGCACTTGGGGAGTCCGAGGTGGGCATATCACCTGAGGCCAGGAGTTAAAGGCCACCCTGGTGAAACCCTGTTTCTACTAAAAATACAAAAACGAGCCAGGTGCTGAGGCAGGCACCTATAGTCCCAGTTACTAGGGAGACTGATACAGGAGAATCACTTGAACCTGGGAGACGGAGGTTGCAGTGATCAGAGATGATGCCACCTTACTCCAGAGTGAGACTCCATCTCAAAAAAAAAAAAAAAAAAATACTCCTCCATGACTCCCAAATTTGGCTGTATATATAGTTTTCTGGGCTGCTACTCTTAGAGTTTGATTTTGTGGTTTTAGTTTATATTTTTATAAAGCATTCAGGAATTTATATTTTTATCAGTTACCCAGATAATTCTGATGTAGCCTTAGCCAAGTATTTGGGAACTACTAATAGATCTAATGTAATAAAAACTAGTTTATTTAAAGCTGAATTTATCCCTTAAAACTGCTGAAAACTATAATTGTAACTCTTAAAGTTATTGCCCTTCGAGTTTTTTTTTTTTTTTTTTCCAGAGAGAGAAACAGAAGAAGGAGAGACAAACAGCTAACTCTCACGCTGAGTGAGAGAATCCAGAAAGATGGAATCCAGGAGAGAAAAGCAGCTTCCACACTGAGTGGAAGGAAATTGAGAGAGAGATGGAATTTAGGAGGGGAAGACAGGCTTCCATGAGAGAGTGTGGAAGGGGACCCCAGAGGGGAAATCCAGGAGGGGAAAGAGAGCTCCCACTATGTGGGAGGGGATTCCAGAGAGCTGAAAATACCTGCCCTTCGAGTTTTTAAAAAATCATCTAGGACCTAAGCTATCTGAACTCCAGTATTTATATTATCTAATAAAATGCGGAGAGCCATTTTATGCAGTGATTGACAAGTAAAAGACAAATTCCTTTTGATTGTAGAAAAAAAAAAAAAAACAGGCTGGGCACTGTAGTAGATTAAGTTCACCCTCTGGTTTGTTCCATTCAGTAGTGATGTTGTCTTCTTTGACACAGACCAGTTTATATCTGACTTGGAACACCAGCCATCAGGTTCAGCAGAGAAATGGCCTAACCACAGTGTGCTCTCGTGTCCAGCTCCTTTCTGGAAAATCTAGAGGGTGAGTGTTGATTGAAATGTGTCATTGTTTTTGTGCCCAAGTCTGGTATTTGCATGCAGTGGCTGGATTTGCATGTGCTACAGAGGAGGGGGTATGCACGGGCACTTTCTGGTAGGCCACTCATTATCTTTGGAACTACACTTTGACTAAAAGACTCTGCTTTTTAAATTTAACCACATTCAGGCTCTTACACTCGTGCTTATGATTTTATTCTTGAATGAAGGGCAAGTGTTTACTTAGATTTATTAGACTAAAGCAGAAAGAGGTTCCATATCTATGAATTCTATGGTTTGAGTGCTGATCAGGTATGTAAGCCTGCTCATTCCTGGTCAAGTACTCTTAAGTTTTGATGTGAATGAAATCAGGAAATTTTGTCCGTTTTTCAGAGGCAACCCAGAATATTTATCCCTAGCCTGGCCTATAGGCCCACTTCCTCTGGAGCTCTACTTAGAAGAAAGCTGTAGGCTGGGCACAGTGGCTCACACCTATAATCCCAGCACTTTGGGAAGCTGTAGGTGAGTGGATCATGAGGTCAAGAGTTCAAGACCAGCCTGATCAATATGGTGAAACCCCGTCTCTACTAAAAATATAATTAGCTGGGCGTGGTGGCGTGCACCTGTAGTCCCAGCTACTCAGGATCCTGAGGCAGGAGAATCACTTGAACCCTGGAGGCTGAGATTGCAGTGAGCCGAGATTGCCCTACTGCACTCCAGCCTGGGTGACAGAGTGAGACTCCGTCTCAAAAAAATAAATAAATAAAAATAAAAAAAGAAGAAAGCTGTAGTACTAGAGCCAGTGTCTGTGTCTAGGCTTAGGCTTTTAAACTTAGCAGCCAATGAGGAATGAAGCTTTTCCTTGTTGTCATGTTGGCTCCTTTCTTCAAATACTCTCAAAGCCACTTAAGAAAATATGTGATACCAGGTCAGGAGTTTGCAAAATTAGCCGGGGACAGTGGTGCGCACCTGTGATCCCAGCTACTCGGGAGGCTGAGGCCTGAGAATTGCTTGAATCTAGGAAGCGGAGGTTGCAGTGAGCTGAGATTGTGCACTGCACTCTAGCCTGGGTGACAGAGCAAGACTCTGTCTCAAAAAATATATATATGTGACAGAAATTATAAATATTACAGATTATAATTTCCTAAATGCCATTTGAATTTTATTTTAAAATTAATTTGCATTTGGAAGGGGACTTGGAAATTATGTTCTCTACTCGAACATTTATATTTAGGATTCTGCAGCCTTCCGATGACCTATCAGACAAGATATCAAAACGCTGGCTTCTCCCAGAAGCTAGGCCTACCCTGGTCTCACATCATTCTTGTCCAGCCATGAGAGGAGTGAT
Organism: Cheracebus regulus; assembly: GCA_963574635.1. NCBI lineage: Eukaryota > Metazoa > Chordata > Mammalia > Primates > Pitheciidae > Cheracebus > Cheracebus regulus. The sequence goes on from CAUYQU010011330.1 coordinate 13,461, forward strand.
GACTTAATTCCTTCATTGAATGTATATAAAATTCTCAGGAGAGTTATAACCAGAGGATTTAAAATAATTTCCTCATATTAAGGGTGAGAAAATCAATTGCAGAAAAATTTAAAGCTGAATTTATCCCTTAAAACCACTGAATTAAATCACCCAAGTCACATTACAGCCAAAACAAGGCTACAGCTTACTTATTCCAGTGTTTAGCCCTGTGTGCTTCCCATTTGTGAAGCAGCAAGTTGGTCACTAATAATCTTGGTAAGAAGAAGTATTTCTGTGGAGTGAAGGGATCAATGGATGACTGAGTGAATAAGAGCTGAGAACATAGAAACAGCAATGTAGACAACTTCTTATGATGTTAAGCCATGAAAGAAAGAATTAGATATAGAGGGGAATGTGGGGTCCAGTGTTTTTATTTGCTTGCTTGCTTGCTTGCTTGCTTGCTTTTTTGAGATAGAGAGATTTACACATGTTAAATGCTACTGAGAACGATTTGGGGAAATGAGTTGGTAGAGACAAAGAAGTGAAAAAATTGATTCAGCAAGCTGTTGAAGAGGATCCAGAGCACAGGTAGTAGAATGGATCCTGTGGATTTTTGGCTCTGGAACTCAGGTTTGGCCCTTACAGATAGTAGATTTGGGAGTCAACAGTGGACAAGATTATTCAGAGGAAAATGTACAAAATGAGAAAACAAAATAGGGATAAGGGATTCTTCTGATAATTTTGAAATGCTTCTGAGTCCTCCATCTTAAGCCAAATTGAGAGAAGTGTTTGTTTTTTCACATTTCAGCTTTTGGTGATAGAAAAGAGTACATGCTGATAGTTGAATATACTTTCAAGTACCTGTGCACTGTTTACTTAGCTGGAGATTTAATGTTTGTCTTTGTAGAATGTTTTCAGTTAAAAACATTCCTAGAGGAAATATTGTTATGACACTGATTATAGCATCACACATAGAAGAGGTTTCCTTTTTTTTTTTTTTTATTTGAAATGGAGTCTCGCTCTGTCACCCAGGCTAGAGTGCATTGACATGATCTTGGCCTACTGCAACCTCTGCCTCCCAGGTTCAAGCAGTTCTTGTGCCTCAGCCTCCCAAGTAGCTGGGATTACAGGCACCCACCACCATGCCCGGCTAATTTGTGTTTTTAGTAGAGATGGGGTTTTACCATGTTGGCCAGGCTGGTTTTGAACTCGTGACCACAAGTGATTTACCCGCCTCGCCTCCCAAAGTGCTAGGATTATAAGCATGAGCCACTGTGACCCAAGAAGAGGTTTCTTAAAAAAGAAGGAGTCTCAAAAGGACTGATTTTCCCCCTGAATCCACTGGGTGGGGAAAAAAGGTATAGTAAGTTTCCTTTACTAGTATTAGAGCTAATGTTAAAAGTAAATCTCTGATCTATTGCTGGTGAAATTATTTACATTAAAAAAAAGTGAAGGATATCTTCAAATCATTGTGCATGTATTTTCTGTCTGTCCAATGGTAGGAAGCTCTCTAGAGTTCGGGGTGAAATTTAGGATAACTTAGTTAAAAATCTATCAGTCTACCCCATTGTATGAGGTAAAAAGAAGAAAAAATAACAATTAGGCTAAGATGTAGTAGCTTAAGCCTGTAATCCCAGCAATTTGGGTGGCTGAGGCAGGTGGATTGCTACCCAGGAGTTTGAGACTAGCCTGGGCAACATGGTGAAACCCCATTTTGACAAAAAATACAAAATTGAGCATGGTGGCTCACACCTGTAGTTCCAGCTACTTGGGAGGTTGAGGCAGGAGGATCTCTCGAGCATGTTAGGTAGGTTGCAGTGAGCCAAGATCATGTCACTGCACTCCAGCCCAGGCAACAGAGCAAGACTCTGTCTAAAAAAAATTAAAAATTAAAAATTAAATAAAAATCTGGCATAAAAGAGCTCAAACTGGTTTTCTTGCTTACAATACTTAAATATTCTGTGTTATAATTACGGTGGTAAGTTTTATTTTTGTTAATAGTATTAGCTAAGTTAGTATAATGGAGATCCCAAAGAAATTTCCACATAGGAAATTTCTCTCACACCTCATGATAACTCAGAGATCAAGATTCCTTTCATTTTGTTCTTCCTCTTTCTCCTTAGGTTTTGTCAAAGCTAGAAACCTCTTAGTCATGACTGAGTCTTAGCCCGAGGAAGGGATGAGAAAAGGGGAGGAAGAAAGAAGCCAAGCAAGTGATGAGGAAGACACATACATCACTTTTGCTCACATTTCACTGAAGAGAATGAATTACATGGGCCATACCTAGCTACAATGGGGAAGCCAGGAAACATACTCTGTAGCTGGGTGTCAATATGACTAACTAAACCTCAATTACTGCAGAAGAATGAATTAAGATAATTAGAAGCCTACCATAGATACCTTCTAAATTTTCAGTATCTTATTTCTGTCTTTAGCTTGAAAAGGCAAATTGATGTGTCTTGGTTTTTCTCTTTTTTTGGTTTTATTTGGAGACAGGGTCTTGTACTGTTGCCTAGGCTAGAGTACAGTGGTGTGTGATCATAGCTCACTGCAGCCTGGAATTCCTGGGCTCAAGTGATCCTCCTGCTTCAACCTCCCAAAGTGCTGTGATTACAGGTGTGAGCCACCACACCTGGCCAAATTAATCAGATTTTGATAAATCCAAATTAATTCCTCAACTCATACCATATAATAGGTGAATTCAGGCCAGGCATAGTGGCTCATGCCTGTAATCCCAGTAATTTGGAAGGCCAAGGTAGACAGATGACTTGAGTTCAGGAGTTTGAGACCAGCCTGAACAACATAGCAAAACCCTGTCTATACAAAAACTTTAAGAAAAAATTAGCCAGGTGTGCTGCATGTTGCAGTGAGCTGAGATTGTGCACTGTACTCCACCCTGGGCGACAGAACAAGACCCCCGCAAAAAAAAAAAAAAAGATGAATTCAGTAGTTCCCATAGTTAGTGTAGCTGGTGCTTTTGTAACAATTGCACACATATAAGCTTCATTTTTTAAAAATAAGATTTTGCTTTTATTTTATAAAAAAATCTCGGCTGGGCATGGTGACTCATGCCTGTAAAGCCAGCACTTTAGGAGGCCAAGGTGGGAGGATCAGTTGAGGCCAGAAGTTTGAGACCAGCCTGGGCAACATTATAAAACCCTGTGTCTGTCCTCCCAAAAAATAAATTAGCTGGGCATGGTGGCACATACCTGTAGTCCCAGCTACTTGGGGCAGGGCGATGAAGTGAGAAGATCACTTGAGCCCAGGAGTTCAAGGCTATAGTGAGCTGTGATCACACCACTGCACTCCAGCCAGGATGGCAGACTAAGATGCTCTCTCCTAATATAATAATAATAATAACACCGTCATAAAATTATTTACCTAGAGAAGGAATAACTTTAATCTTCAGGTTCAGGAAAAGAAAGAAAAGATGAACATGACCAAACTTCAGTGAATGGGTGAATGTTCACTGCAGCTTCAAGAGGAAATAATGTATAAATGGAGTCTAATACCCAAAAATCCTTTACAAAATTGCAAATTAGAAAGGCCTGTTGGGCTTTTGTATATGTGGCAACGTGTGTCTACTTTCTTCAAAGAAGCAGCACCTTGGGCTACCCTGCCCCTCTCTATCTGGTTGTGAGGTTCTATACTATATACTTGTCAGTTCTAACTTTAAATTCTTTTTTTTTTTTTTTTTTTTTTTTTTCTTTTTTAAAGATGGGGTTTCACCATGATGGCCAGGCTGGTCTTGAACTCCTGACCTCAGATGATCCACCCACCTCAGCCTCCCAAAGTGCTAGGATTACAGGCGTGAGCCACAGCGCCCGGCTCTAACTTTAAATTCTTAAGCATGGGAAATAGCTCTGAATAAGAGGCCTGTTGGTACTCAAGCACCTCATTCTTGTGTGTATAAATAGTATTCCAGTGGACTGCCAATCTGAACATTTCTTGAATAGGAATGTTTTTTCTTACAGCAAACATTATTGATAGCTCTGACTCTACTTTTGTTGTGGTGGCACAGGCAAATTCAGGTGTTGGGGTAGTGGAAGTCACAGATGGTGGTGGCCAAAAGTGTGCCAGATCCTGTGACCTACATAACCTGTTAGCACCCTTATTGAGAACTGTTTACTCTTGTCCTAGGCTTTTAATTCACTTTGCTCTTTAATGGGAGGAAAATGAGGGCCGGGTGCGGTGGCTGACTCCTGTAATCCCAGCACTTTGAGAGACCGAGGTGGGCGGATCACTTGAGGTCAGGAGTTTGAGACCAGCCTGACCAACATGGTGAAACCTTGTCTCTACTGAAAATGCAAAAATTAGCTGGGTGGGCGGCAAAGGTTGCGGTTAGCCAAGATCACACCACTGTACTCTAGCCTGGGCAACAGAGTGGGACTCCATCTCAAAAAAAAAAAAAAAAAAAGGAGGTGAGGAGGAAAATGATAAAATTATACATTAGGGACATAAACAATTCCCTATACTCTTATCTTAAATTGGTGAAAAAATAGGAAGCCACCTCACATACTTAGTGGACTGGAGTTTATTTTTACTTTTTTATTTTTAAGAGACAAACTATCACTCTTTGTTGGCCAGGCTAGTCTTGAACTCCTGGCCTGAAACAATCCTCCTGCCTTCGCTTCCCATAGTGTTGGGATTACACACATGAGCCGTGGCACCTGGCCTGGATTACAGTTTAAATAAATCAAAAAATTCATTCATATATCCATGTAAAATGAAGTGAAAAATTAAATTGCAAGCATTAGTTTTAACAACTTAAAAATTGTGCTTATCAAGATTGCTAATGACTTATATTTACATTACATAATAGATTTGTTTACCCGTAATAATTTTGACTTGCTTCAGTTGAGACCTATGTTTTGTCCAGTCCCAGCAGGAAGATATCTCTGAGGAATCTAGAGGTGAGAGCCTAAACCCAGAGCCCCCAGCCCAAGGGAGAAGTGAGGTGAGAAGGAAAGCAGAGGACTTGCATAGTTAACACTCAGCTCAAGTTATTGCTAAAGGTCTGTAAAAGCACTTTGTTGCAATTCTGACTCCCTATCCTAAAATTCAATATTCAGTGCTCACCTGTAGCGATTACTTGAGCATGATTTTTGTTGTCATTGTTCCAAGTCCCTAAATTGTATTAAAGATTCAGTTGGCAAGTAATTTTATTTAGTACTCAGTATATGTAAGCACTAGGGATTCAGGGGAAAACAAGATAGAGAAAGCCTGCCCCGTTGGAACTTAAATTCCTGACTGCTGATGAATTTATAAATAAATGAATCCTGTAGTATAATGTATAGTTGAGTATAGTCAGCTTGAGTGCTACTTTGTGGAAAATCCTCTTGACTTTATTGTAGTCTTAAAATACTGAACTTTCAGGAACTTTCCAAGTTCCTTCAACTAAGTAAGGTGGGGCACACCAGGCAAAGGAACAGCAGAGCTTTGATAAGGAGGAGCAGAAATAACACAGCATTGGGCAGCCTTCCATTATAAACAGTTCTACATGCCTACTTTAGAAAATGATGGTTTTGGCCAGGCACAGTGGCTCACGCCTGTAATCCCAGCACTTTGGGAGGCCTAGACAGGCAGATCACCTGAGGTCAGGAGTTGAAGACCAGCCTGGCCAACATGGTGAAACCCTGTCTCTACTAAAAATATAAAAATTAGCTGGACATGGTGGCGGTTGCCTGTAATCTTAGTTGCTTGGGAAGCTGAGGCAGGAGAATCGCTTGAACCTGGGCAGCTGAGGTTTCAGTGAGCTGAGATCATGCCATTCGTTGCACTCCAGCCTGGGCAACAAGAGCAAGATTCCATCTCAAAACAACAACAATAGCAACAAATAATGGTTTCATCTTTATATAAATGTACTTGGTAAGTGGATGGACAGTGCTAGATATGGACCCTCATCATCAGGAAAATATAAGCATTGAGTTCTTATAAGACATAGAAGAACAACACCTCTGCTGAGTGCAGTGGCTCACGCCTCTAAACCTAGTACTTCAGGAGGCTGAGGTGAGAGGATCACTTGAGCCCAGGAGTTTGAGACCAGCTTGGGCAACATGGCAAGAACTCATCTCTGCAGAAAAATAAATACAAAAATTAGCCAGGTGTGGGTGCCGTGGCACATGCCTGTAGGCCCAGTTACTCAGGAGGCTAAGATAGGAGGATCACCTGAGCCCAGGAATTCAAGGCTGCACTGAGCCATGATTGTGCGCCCTGTACTCCAGCCTAGGTGACAGAGTGACACCCATCGCCCCCCCCCCCCACCAAAAAAAAGAGAGCACATCATGTGGTTTTTTTTTTTTATAATAAAGCACCATTTTAAATCAGTTTGTAGTTTTAAAACTTGAACAGTTAAATATGCATTGTAAAAGGTATGTTTCATAGCAGTCTGGAACATCTCTGAAATTATACCTTTTGGAAGTGATAAGTGGTAGAAAAAGATGATTTGATTGTGAGCCAGGTGCTTGCTTATATATTTGGCTTTTTGCCACTGCTGTAATGCCTGCCTAAGATAGACACTGAAAATCAGATGACATGCGTTAGTCTTAACATTCTCTGAAAACAAAAAAAACAAAAAAAAAAACATTCTCTAGTTCCCTTCCTACCTACCACCTAAAGAACTTTCACTGTACTAGTTCCCAGTAGCTTCCAAATGATTTTATTGAATTAGGGTCCATTTATTCAGTCATCAGGAATGGATGTTTCCTCAGTAGCAAGATTCTTGCCTTCTGGGATCTCATAGCCTGTTTGGGAGACAGATAATGTTGATGCCAGGTGATAATCTGATGAGAAAGAATGTTAGAATTCTGTCACGCACAGAGATTTATGGGCCATCCTTGTGCTCCCTCTTAGCACAAGACTAGCCTGTAGAACCCCCAGAATCTACACGGAAAACACTGTTCCTTGTATTTTTTGTGGCTTGGAATAACAGGTGCCAAGGCCTACCTTGCCTATGCCCTCTTTATATTCCCTCTCTATATGTACTATATAAGAGGTATTTTTCCTCTCCATTATACTGATGAGGAAACTGAAGAGAAAAATATATTATTATGCAAAGCATCCTCACGACTTTTCAAAGAAACTATTCCAGTGAGTTATTTTTAGAGTCGGGATTTAGTTTATATTCCATTATTCTTTGCAACATCCATTATGAATGGTAAATAAATCCTAGCCTGGCAAATTTACTTAAATATAATCAGGTCAGGCACAATGGCTCACGCCTGTAATCCCAGCACTGTGGGAGGATTGCTTGAGGCCAGGAGTTAGAGATCAGCTTTGGCAAGATAGCAAGACCCTATCTCTACCAAAAAAATTAAAAATCAGCCAGGTGTGGTGGTATGTGCCTGTAGTCCCAGCTGTTAGGTTGGTGCAGAAGTAATCACGGTTCTTTACATTAAAGTAATAACAAAACCACAATTACTTTTGCACCAACCGAATACTTGGAAGGCTGAGGTGGGAGGATGGCTTGAGCCCAGGAGTTTGAGTTTGAGCTGTGATTGCACCACTGAACTCCAGTATGGGTAACAGAGTGAGACGCTGTCTCAAAATAAATAAATAAAAGGCCGGGCATGGTGGATCACACCTGTAATCCCAGCACTTTGGGAGGCGGAGGTGGGTAGATCATAAGGTCAGGAGTTCGAGACCAGCCTGGCCAAGATGATGAAACCCTGTCTCTACTAAAAATACAAAAATTAGCTGAGCACGCTGGCAGGGGCCTGTAATCCCAGCTACTTGGGAGGCTGAGGCAAGAGAATCACTTGAACCTGGGAGATGGAGGTTGCAGTGAGCTGAGATTGCACCACTGCACTCTAGCCTGGGTGACAGAGCAAGACTTCATCTAAAAAAAAAAAAAACAAAAACCATCTGACAAAGTACTTTATTAATCTGTACCTTAAAAAGTTGCTTATCACTTAGTGATTATTAGCTTGCCAACATTGATTAATCAATCTTCACTGTTTTGTAGAGTCCTTTGGCTTCTAGTCCCTACTTATTATTCTGCATTCAGTACTAACCACTGCCAAGCCAAATCTTCATCCTTTATTTCTTTGTATACCTTTGAGTACTGCCACTTGAAAATTGTCTGCTGACATAAAACCATAGACTAGTACAGCTAAAAGACATCATATTAATCCAACACTGTCATAGTATAAATAAAGGGAATTTTAGATACATGAAATACTTTGTCCAATGACACAACATGAAGTTAGTGGCAGAGCCTGAATTCCAACCAAACCTAATTTTTAGGCCACTCTTCTACTCACATATTTGCCTTCCCAGGTCCTATCTTCTCATCAGAGCACAATGCTACTCCCACTTACTATTTTCAGCCTCTGCTCTTCAGTGGAATAACTTCTGTGCAGAACTTTCCCCCATGCTTCCAGGTCTCTAGTGAGTATGAATATGCCTAAATATCTTCTTGTTCTGAACATTCATTGTAGCCCCATGCCCACTGATTTTTCCATTTGGGGTTTCTAATTTCCAATTCCAGACCGAACCTATCACCTTCTTCTGAACTTCTTTCCTGTTGTGACTACATCATTGTTTTCTCTCCTAGTCTCAAAACCTTGGTGGTGGTAAATCACCACTTCTCTCTCCTCCTTACCATCACACTTGGTCTCCCTCCCACTAGTATCACCACATTTTGCCCAGCTCCTTTGCATTTTCTTTATCTCAGTCATTTCCTTGCATCTCTACATTTTGGCTTCTAAGAATGTGACTAGTATTTTGAAGCTGATTCCACTATTTACTAAGCATGTAACCTTAAGACAAATTATGTGACCTGTCAGAGCCTCAGTTAATTCATCTGTAAAGTAAAATAATATTTAAAGTATTGTGAAGATTAATTGAAATAAGATTTAATTTCAGTTGTAAAGCCTAAACTATAAATGCTCAGTAAATATTTGTGAAATTAGTAATATATATACGTGTGTGTGTGTGTGTGTGTGTGTGTGTGTGTGTGTGTGTGTATGTGTGTATGTGTGTATGTATGTGGCTTCTAGTTCCTACTTTTTTTTTTTTTTTTTTTTTTTAAGATAGGGTTTAACTATGATGGCCAGGCTGGTCTTGAACTCCTTACCTCAGGTGATCCACCCACCTCGGCCTCCCAAAGTGCTAGGATTACAGGTGTGAGCCACTGTGCCTGGCTATTAGTATCTAACTTTAGAATTCCATTTTCATTATTCTGAAAATAAACTCCATATCCATTAGTAATCACTCCCTGTTTCTCCCTCTCTACAACCTGTAATCTATTTTCTATCTCTGTGAATTGGCCTGTTCTGGACATTTCATATAAATGGAGTCATATATGACCTTTTGTGTCTGGCCTCTTTCACTTAGCAGATTGTTTTCACAGCTCATCCATGTTGTAGCACATATCAGAATTTAATTACATTTCAAGGCTGAATATTCCATTTTATGGATAAAGACAACTTACCATTTATCCATTCATCACTTGGTAGACATTTGGGTTGTTTCCACTTTTTGGCTATTATTAATAATGCTGCTGTGAACATTTGAAAGTTTTTAATGTGGACATATGTTTTCACTTCTCTTGTATATATGCCTAGGAGAGGAATTAGTGTAGAACCTTTAGTTGATAAGGCAAGGAATGAAATGATTTGAGAACTAAAGGTTCTTATTTGGGGAACTTGGAATGTTTCCTTCTATGTTAGTTCTGTAAGATGGAAATTTTTTGCTCTGGACCTCACAGAGTACTGTGCCTCCCTGAGGTGCTTGGCACATCAGAGAAATTAACAGAAAAGCAAAAGCCTGAAATCAGAAAAGATCACAAACAACAGAAATGCCCCCACATAATAAAGAGTGGTTGTATTAGGATAGAGTAGCAAAATCGCCCCCACATAACAGTGGTTTATTCTAACCAAAGCATTTATTTTCATTCAGTTTACATAGGAGGTGGCATTGCAGAAAATAAAAACTTTCCCAAAGAGATACCAGTTAAAGTTAGAGTAAGGTGAGTACTTACTTAAAAGTACCTTTAGAGTGAAGGTAAGCTCCCTTCCTAACCCAAAATGAACTGAATGAGAGGGAGAGAAAAAGAGGTCTGGAGTAGCTTGTGGAGTGATGTTTCCATCTCTAATGCCACTCAGCTCAGGAGCGGGCTTCAGACAGTGCCTTTATCTTTACAGAAAGGCAGGGGAAGGAAAATATCTGAGGCAGAGCTCAGCATTAGGCATCATATGGCTAGTCACTCATAGGTCACTAATCACTCTTCCTTTTCTTGTTTTTCAGTGAACGAGATAATTGGGAGAGATATGTCCCAGATTTCTGTTTCCCAAGGAGCAGGAGTGAGCAGGCAGGCTCCCCTCCTGAGTCCTGAGTCCTTGGATTTAGGAAGATCTGACGGACTCTAACAGTGCTCACTGCAGCCTTGTGTCCACCACCAACTTCTCAGCATGTTTCTCTCCTTGGACCTTGGGTTTCCAACTCTGCAGCCTTCAGGTCTGGTACCAGGAGTGGGACTCACCATTTGTGGGGAAAGCAGCGTTCCTCCACCTCAGGCCTTGGGTAGATTTTGTAAAAGAAACAGGAGCAACATAGGCTGTTTGAGCTTTGGGGAAATGAGCTTTGATTTTTATATTTAACTAGGATACTTTTATATGATGGGTGCTTTGAGTGTGAATGCAGCAGGCTCTTTATTTCCGAGGTGCTGCTTTTGCAGGTGACCTGGTTACTTAGCTAGGATTGGTGATTTGTACCACTTTATGGTCATTTGAAGGGCCCTTTAGTTTTTGTGATAATTTTTAAAATAGGAACTTTTGATAAGACCTTCCAGAAGCAAAAAAAAGAAAAAAAAAAAAAAACACTATCCCAAGCCCACACCTATGCCTGAGAAAGTCAGCATGTGTCCTAAAGACTTTCATAGATTTATAGGAAACAAAGCCAAATATAGCTCATACCTCTTTATAAAACTAAACTGTTGTTAGATAAAATGAGAAGAGACCATTCCATCATTGAAGTGTTGGAATATAAAAAGACATTCCAGAGCATAGCCTTTTGGTAACTTTCTAGGTAATCTTATTGCAGTCTCTTCATACTGGCTCCATGTTGATACTGCTTTTTCCCTCAGGACCCTCGGTAAGATGGCTACATGTAAGGTGACTCTGAATGGTAGGGTTTTAGCTTGGTCACTTTCATTTCTTGCCGTCATAAAAACTACTAGGCTGTGGAGTGCTCTTCCTATTTGTGTCCTCTGGTCCTAAAACCTTTTCCAAACAGGAGCCTTTGGCTGTTCTGTGATCTTTGAAGCCAGTCTCACAGTGGTTTAGGCAGCTTTGCATTTCTAACTCTTCTCTAGAGGTCAGATTGTGTGCAGAGCTAAAGCACAAATGAGCTGTACATCAGCATGGGCAGAGAAAATGCAGGACTCCAGATGGTAAGGTTTTAAGAGTCACACTTGTGTGGAAGGCTTATCTGCCATTCTGTTTATAGCCTGAAATGATTATGGCCTACCCTGTCCTGTCTGTATGATCTTAAAACCAGCCTTTTCCCCAGAAGGCTCTGAGCACATCCAAAAGTGATAACCTGACCCTCCACACCAAAGACACCCTGGTGCTGCTGCTGGTCAGACTGGTGTCCAAGGCAGGGCCCAGCAGAAACTCCAGCCTGCTGTCTACCAAAGGAGGTGCCCACGTTGGGTACTTAAAAAAAAAAACAACAAAAAACCTGCCCTTACCCCTCTCCCCAGTGGGATCTTTTACCAGTTCCTAGGCCCATTACAGAGCTCTGAAGTTTGCAGTATTTCAAATGAAATTATATACTTCCATTGATTCAGGAAGCATTTTTTTTTTTTTTTTTTTTTTTGAAATAGAGTCTCACTGTGTTGCCCAGGCTGGAGTGCAGTGGCACGATCTCAGTTCACTGCAACCTCTGCTCCCAGGCTCAAGCAATTCTGCCTCAGGCTTTCGAGTAGCTGGGCCTACAAGTGCATGCCACCATGCCTGGCTAATTTTGTATTTTTAGTAGAGATGCGGTTTCACCATACTGGCCAGGCTGGTCTCGAACTCCTGATCTCAGGTGATCCACCCGCCTTGGTCTCCCAAAGTGCTGGGATTACAGGTGTGAGCCACAGCACCCGGCCCAGGAAGCAAGATTTTTTGAGTGCCTATATGTGAGACAGTATGCTAGTTGAAGGCCTGATGCTGTTATTCCAGGAGACTGCAGGCCCTTGATGCCGGGACTCTCTACTGAGGCCAGTTCAGGCCTGGGAAAGGGAGCTGGCCTATTGCCCACCACCTGTTGTCAGTAGGGTAGGAGCTGTTGACTCAGGATGAGGAAGTATGGCCTTTTAAAAAACAAAACATATTTTAGATTCTCCCCTAAAACTAGTTAGAGAAAAAGGTCTGTTCTTCAGCAGATCACTGTGGCCCCTCTTGGAGCTGGGTATTTTCAAATTTTCTTGAAAAGTGAGTTGTGTCACAGAATGTCAGTAGTGAGATTTGCTTCTGGGTCTGTGGTTGGAAGCCCACAGCTTCCTTTGGAGGGGCAGGAAGTTGGCCCCTTGGGTGACGTTCCACAGAAATGGCCGGACTTGCCTCTACCCTTTTGCCCCTGGTGTAGCTGCCTCACATGGGGTTATTGCAAGAGCTTCCCTTGCAATACCCTTTGGGGTAGCTTTGCTGCCCTCAAGAATTAAAAGCCTCTATGATCCAGAGTTGCTATGCACCAAATTTTGATGCCTTCTAAATACCTTGATGCCTGTAGCACTAGAAATGCTTTCCTATTTAAAATAAACATTAAATTTTAAAATAGAGCTTTGTATACTATGTAAGCAGTTTTATATCAGCTTTGTAAAAGCTTTGGTGTTAAGAGTCAGTATTTTTTGGCTTTGTAGATAAAGACTTAAATTTTTGTGTAACATAGTGGTTTTAAAGCACACATCCATTGGACTATGCAAATCAATTTCTAATAGCAGCACTGAGCAACTGGGCACGTGCTAGCACGCACCCTTTCCTACTCTAATCTGTGCTAGCTCTTGGGTTGAGGAATGGAATGAGTAGCCTTCTGCTTACTGGAGATGCACAGAGAAACATGGCTGAAAACAGCTTTAAAAGGAACATGTCTTTGGGTTCATGTGTGGTGCTGCTGCCCAGGTGTAAACTACCCCCACCCAGGGCCAGCTGTTATCAACACACCTCTTTTGGAACTGGCTGTGAAGTTCTGTTTTTGGCATTTAGAAGGGATCTTTAAGGCTCAGATAGGCTCAGTTTGAAAACTTGTATTTTATAAAATGGATGTTTAGTAAAGGAACTGGTTCTCAGTTATGTTTACAGCACTTGGAATTGTGTGTTATTGTACATTTTGTATTTTAAAACCTTTTATGGGAGTACAGTGCTCCTTACACAAATACAAAGGGAAGAAGAGCCAGCAGTTCAGGCTCCTCAGTTTTAGTGCTGAAATAATAAATGGTGACAGGTCAACAGTCTTCTTAAATCTGTCTGAGTGTTCCTCCGCCTGGGGCTGGTGTGGAGCCCCTCACTCTGGGGGCAATGCGAAGGGTCCTGTGGCTTTTAAAAAGTCCATTTGATCAGTAACTTTTCATTTTATGGAGCAGAAGACAGAATTCCAAATTGCTTCTGAGGCTTTAGTTCTGTACCACTTCATGCATGCAAAGGACATTCCACGGTGTCTGCTGCATTCAGGGCAACTGGCTTTCCCAAAGCGTACAGGTTGGCAGAAAGTCCCCTTTAAAAATCAAGCCTGAGTTTTTGTGTGGGGGCCTCCTGCCCCCTAATGTCTTCTGGGGATACTGCAGCACAGTCCATCAAAATAATTTGTGGTTTTGCCATCTGTTACTCCTTATGCTCATCCAGAGAGGGGCTAGCATCTTTAGGTGGGACCACCCATGGCACAACATGGTCTCTGAGGTCCAGATATCCCGAGGGTAGGGGCTGGCTCTCTCTGCCTCCCTATCCCCCATGAGAGGGACAGGGGGAGGTAGAACATTGGGATCTTTACTCAGAGGCTCAGATGGACCCTTCATTCTCCCAAGAGTCACAAGTTGAAAGTACCAGAGCTTCCATTTTAAAAAAGAAAGCAAGCCTGCCGTGGACCCGTCAGCCCCACGATACCTGTCAGCATGGGCGACAGCCAGGACAGACCAAAGGGCTCTCCAAGTGCCAGTCAAGATGCCTGGCTCAGGCCATCAGGAGCTGGTTACCCCATTCCACCCCCAGCCCTGCATGCAGGGTCCAGCCATTGTCCTTGGGGTAAACAGGCAAAAGAATAAGTGGAGGACGGAGCTGGGGCTTGGGCTCCTCTAGGTACCTTCTGAGAGCTTTGATAAGCCAGAAAGAAGCTACCAGGTTGAGGGCGCTGGTCTTCTAGACGCAGGAGAGACATGTTTGCTGAGGATATCAGCTAGCTCTTACCTCCTGGCTTCCTCTTCTACAAACACACCCATTCCTTGGGAGCTTGTAACACAGTGCGAGGTGGGTCACCAACAGGCATCAGACTGGTGTAGTCATCAGGGGCTAGCTACAGAAGGGACACAGATTTAGGGCAGAGAGCTCGGCTACAGCGACCAGGCCCTGCAGCCACACAGTCTCACCTGGTAGGTCTGGAAGACGCTGAGCAGATCCTTCATACCAGCTGTATATGGGACACCCGGCATGCGGACCAAGGCTCCTGGCTGGGATAACACTGAGGTGGGAGCAGAGGCCAGGGCAGCAGTGGGTGTGGTGAGGTAGCCCACAGTGGTGGGGGAGACTGGAGGGCTAGGGTGAGAGAGTCAAGGTTTAGTCATGCATGCCATCTGTGGGCTAGACTGAGACCTGTTTCTCTCCTCCCTTGCTTCTGCCTTGTGCTTAGTTCAATTCCTCCTCCCTGAAGCCCCAGGAGCTGGCTGATGCCATCTATAAAATAGATCTAAGATGACTCTTTGTTCTGTTATGTAGATGGCATCAGCTAGCTCCTACCTTACTCTCGTGATCTCAAGTTATCTGGCCTAGAAAGGGGATTGTGACCCTTCCCCAGATTGTGACGGAGCAGGACTGGGGCATTCTCTTAGCTGTAGGATACCTTGGGTAGTAGGCTGTGTAGTTCAGGTAGAGTTGAGTGGCTGGCCCTGGGTAGTAGGCAACAGGGGTGGGGGCAGCAGGCACCCTGGCAGCCGGGAGCAGTGCTGAAGATGAGTATAGAGCTGCTGTCTCCGTAGGAATGAGGGTTGGGGTGGCTTGGAAGGTGGCGTAGGTAGGCGGTGAGAGGCCTAGAGACAGAAGTAGAAAGTGCATGTGCACGGAGCCCAACAGTACCCTGGGGCTGGCTCTCTCTGCCTCTCTATTTCCCATGAGAGGGACAGAGGGAGGTAGAACATTAGGATCTTTACTCAGAGGCTCAGATGGACCCTTCATTCTCCCAGGAGTCATACATTGAAGGTACCAGAGCTTCCATTTTAAAAAAGAAAGCAAGCCTGCCGTGGACCTGTCAGCCCCACAATATCTGGGGCAGCTAGAAAGGAGTCCCCGCTAAAGAAGGTAGGGGCCTACAACAGCCTGGATCCCACAGGCCTCCTTCCCCAGCCCCTGGGGCACTCACAGGGCAGCTTGCAGGGCGGAGGGGACATGCCACTGCGGCCCAAGGTGCCCCCCATCAGCACACGGCTCATCTCCTCTGTGGAACAGGGGACCACCTCCACGTAGCGCTCCTTCATCACCTTCTTATGGCAACGCTGAGCAGCAGCTAGGGCTCGCTCTGCTGATGTCATCTGGATGAAGGCATCACCCGATGGCCGGCCCTGTGCACACCATCTTGTGAGCAGTTTGTCATGTGTAAGAGTGCCTTACCCCTAACACACACTCCTTCCTATTTATGTGTTTCCCCTACCAAGCAGTGGCCTTACCTGCTGGTTGAGCACCATGTGCACACCGTGGGGCCGGATGTCAGCTGCTGCCTCCCCGAGAAAACTCAGGATGTCTTCAATAGTGGCTGTGTAGGGCAGGCCTCGGAGGCGTACACAGTCCCTCCCGGTCCCAGCTGTCAGTGGGAAGGGGATGGGCAGCAGTGGGGCAGTCAATGTGGGAAGGAGTGGGCCGGATGTGTAGCGGTTCAGGACCTAGTAAGGAAAGCAGCAATAGGCTGGTCATGCCAAGTAGGACAGGGGCACTGAGGGCTGCCCTGGAGTAACAGTACATCTGGGTGGGGAGCCCTAGGTGCTCACCTGCTGCACCTCCGCTGCAGTGCTCCGGAAGAGTTCGATGTATCGCTTACCCAGCATGCCCTTGTGCCTGCGCAGTGCAGCCTGTGCCAGCTCCTCACAAGCAAAGAGGGCAAAGGCATCACCAGTCGGCCGGCCGTCAGGGTGGCGCACAAAGAGCAAGCCTTCGGCACCCCCAGTCACTGGGCACTCTGGCCCCAGGAAGCCTAGCACGTCCACTGGCCCAGCCGAGAAGGGCAGTCCCCGCAGCCTCAGGATCACTTGGTCTTCCCGTGACAAGAAACGAGCCACCTCTAGTGATGTGCCTGTGTGGGAGACATGGGAGTCACCTGCTGACTTCACCCATGCTCCTCCAGACACTCACCCGTGCAGGGGAGCAGGCAGGCAAGGGGTTGTGGGGAAGTGGGATATGGGTCAAGAACCAGGGGCGCCTGGCCCTGTTTGAGATACACTCACCCCCTGCGATCTTTACGAACTCCTCCCCTGTCGCTTTATACACCTGTGGGTACATAGAGAGCAGCCCATTGGTCTCAGGCCTGGCTCAGATTGACCCTGCTCCGCTCCCAGCCCAAAGCCCCACCTCAATATAGCGGACGCCCATGTGGTGCTTGTGTCTCTGCAGCGCTAGGTCCCGCTGCTCGCTGTCCACAAAGCGGATGAGGGCCTCGCCATTTCTGCGGCCCTGGGCGTTGAGGCAGAGCGCTACACCACCCCTGTGGAGCCAGTGCTGTTAGTGCCTCCTGGGTAGGCCTATCCAGTTGGGCCCACCCTCCCCCTCCCCGCCACACCCACCTGGCCACGTTGAGCCCTTTGAAGAAGCGAGCCACATCCTGGTCTGATGACTGCCAGGGCAACCCACGAGCCCGTACCACAGTCTCACTGTCCACCACATCAGCCTTGCTGCTATAGGGGCAGGACACAGTGTCAGGGCTGTCCAGCTGTTGTCACCCCCTCCCCCGCCCCTGCTCCCACACTCACCAAGGCCCCGTTTCATATTTCTGCTTTATCACCTCAGGCTTCGAAAACAATTGACCTGAGAAAAGATGGGTGTGGGGGTCAGCAGCATCTGTTGGAACGGGGGGTTCCCCCCACCAAGCTCTGCAAAAAGAGGACAGTTGAGGGAGATGAATGACAGGCCAGGTGCAGTGGCCTATAATCCCAGCACTTTGGGAGGCCAAGGTGAGTGGATCATTTGAGGTCAGGAGTTCGAGACCAGCCTGGCCAATATGGTGAAACCTTGCCTTTGCTAAAAATACAAAAATTAGCTGGGCGTGGTGGCGGGTGCCTGTAATCCCAGCTACTCTGGGGGCTGAGGCAGGAGAATCACTTTAACTGGGGAAGTGGAGGTTGCAGTGAGCTGAGATTGCACCACTGTACTCCAGCCTGGGCTATAGAGAGAGGCTCCATCTCAAAAAATAAATAAAATAACAGAGGCTTCCCCCTGTGGTCTCTTAGAGAAGGTTACAAGTACGGAGGAGTAATAGGCAGGCATTCACCATCCCTGAGAACAGGTGACAGGCAGTGAGGGAAACCTTACTGCTGGGCTCTTTGAGTAGATGGAGGATAACAGCTACCATTGTCTTCACTTCCCAGACCCCAAAGTCGTCATCTGTGGCGTCTGTCTCCAGTCCTAAATCTATGGGCAGAAAAGTTACAGCGAAGACATCTTAGCATAAGCACTAATTCTGTTCACCCCAGGGCCCAAATCCCCTCCATAGACACATGCTGGAGACCAGCATACACATTTGGCCTAGTTCATGTGTGCATTTACAGGTCCCCAGCTCAGACATAGATAAGACACATATCCACATTCCAAACTCATTCTAGCACAGACCCAAAGACGCAGGTACACTCAGGGACTTAGCAGATAATGCAGACTTGCATGTGTCCATATAACCCACCCACCAGCATAGGCATTCTCAGACACATTTACCCACAGTGGCTCCTCCACCCTAACCCTGCTGGGTCACAGATACCCTGTGCCATGGTGGCCACAGTGAGGTCCCTGGCAGGGCAGGTGCTTGGGTGCTGCATATGGAACTCTCTTCGGAGGTTGTAGAAGGAGAAGAAGGTGTCAGGGAGCACCAGGTTCTGGGGACACATAGGAATGGGGATGAGTGCCCTGCCCACCCTCAGGACAACAGGAGTCCTGGGAACCTTACTGCCCCCCGCCCCAGCCCAGTTTCCCCTCAAGGGCATACCTTCCTGGAGGCCTCTGGGTGCAGGACCTGTCGCAATAGCTGCTGCCCATCAGTGCAGAGCACGTAGGGGCCCCCGCCCAGCAGAGCCACATCCCCGTTCACCAGCTGTGAGAACTGGGGATAGGGAGTGGGGAGAGAGAAACACAGAGACTCACAGCTGGGCAGGCAGGAAGTGAAGGTAGGAGGAGGAAGGAGGCAGGCTGCAAAGCTGGTTCAGCCAGATGTTCAGCCCTATCCTGCCTGGGAAGAAGAGGCCACGCCTGTTTAGCCTAGCCCTATGTCCCTTCCCCCTACCCCCCAATCCCGTTCCAGTCCACTGTCACCTCCTCCAGGCCAACTGAGGGTAATCACACATAACCCAAGCCCCCAACACACACTCCTGGAGTTTGGAGTGGGGCCAGAGCAAACACCTGGAGTGGGACAAGCAGGTGGGAAGGGGCGGGGCAAAGCAGGTTAAACCTGTCTCTGGCCAGGCACCACCCTCAGACAGGTGGGGGAGGCCCAGGCCTGCCTGAGGCCCAGAAGACTCATGGTCAATGGCAGCCCCGCCTCCAGGTCTGACCAACCCAGGGGCAGAGAAACTCCAGGGACAGAGCTCTACACTTGGGACATCAGGGGCAGCATGAGCTTTGACCCACACCCTATCGACCAGCTGGTGCCGAGCTGTTTGCACATAGAAGGGGTGGCACTCCTGAGGTTGTCCAGCCCTCCCCCAGCCTCCATCCCCGCTGGAGACGTATAAGCAGTAATTAACAGACCCACCAACTCTCCCTGCCAATTCTGTGACACTTTACAACCTGAGACTGGCAGAGCAAGGCAACCCAGCTATCCTCCAGCAAACTCCCCAACTGAAAGGCCAGGAGCCCTTCTGGAACAGACTGGGAATCATTGTGCCTCCTCACCACGAACCACCAGAGTTGTTGGAAGATAAAAGAATGTGTGCGTATAAAAGGACTTACACTAATTACAATCAAGAGTCAGACACAGAGTGAGCGCCGTAGTGAAGATAAGGAAAAGAAAACAGCAATGGAAACCACCTCCCGCTTCAGCCAGGGCAGGAGACACCCCAGGCCTTTGCACTCAGCAGGCAGATAGTCCCCCAGGCCAGGCCGGGACAGCGCCCATGCCTGGCCAGCCGGCCGGGACAGGCCTAGACGAGCAGTTTACACCTGGCGGCGGCGTCTACCTCTAGGGCCGACACCGCCCTACGCCTCCGCTCCAGCGGCTCCCAGGCGGGCCGAAGACGCAGGCCGCAAGGGCCGGTGATTTAAAGCCAACTCTGGACCCCTCGACCCCTTTCGCTTCTGGCTGCTGGGAGACCTGACCCAGCAGGTCTCCCAGAGGCGTCTCGGCTTCGATACTCGGGCGAGAACTCGGGATGGATCCCAAAGCCTGTGTCCCGATCCCCTCGGTAGAGGTCCCTACAATGGTTGAAAAGTAAGGAGCCCAGGGGAATGGCCGGCACGCGGGGATGAAAGGGACACGCACACGCGAGAGTCGCTCATAGTTTCAAACAAGCCTCCCTCCTGACGCCCAGGCCACTTGGTTGCCGCACGCCAGACTAAGCCTCCAGCCGCCTCTCCCGCTCAGAAATGTCCCTCACGGCCAGACCGTGCAGCCACGCACCCCGGCGCTCACCTGCTGCAGCACCTTGTCCAGCGGCTCTGCCCGCGCCAGGCTGTCGGCGCTCAGGCCGCTCGCCTCGCGGCACTGCGGACTCAGTGCGGCCGCCTCAGCGCGAACTAGAGATTTGTGCAGCGTTCCCACCTGTGAGCGGCGGGGAAAACTGATCAGCCGCGCTCCTCGACCCCAGAAGCTCCCTGGTGACCCTCACCGCCTCCTTTCCACCCTACCTGGCGGCTCTGCGGCTCAACCACTTGCCAGACTAGGAGGATTAAGTCGGTCTCGTCGGAGCCCAGGTCCGGTCCCAGCGCACCCGCCGTAGCCCCAAACAGGACGACCAGTGACCCAGGTCCGGGGCAGGGGTCCACAGCGGAGTCGGCCGCGGGGTCAGGGCCTGGGGGCGGGGGCGGCGGAGGAGTCATGGCCGCAGAGAAAGGGGGCTCTCGGCCAGACACACGCGGACCGACGAGGCGCACGCACGCACCGACCGATGGCAGACGCGGATCAGCTTGGGCGGGACATCGTGTGTCGGGGGCGGCACCTGCGGCCGGGCCGGCTCAGTGGGCGCTGCCGAGACCCGCCCGTGGCGCCCCGCGGGGCGGGGCGGCTACCGTCCCACGCCCTCTCCAGGCGAGTTACCTGCCGGCCCCGCCGGCCACGTGACCGGGGCGGCGCCGGGAACCTTGGGGGAGGGCCGCCAGAACCCTGCCCAGGACGCGAGAACTCACACTCCCGGCCTGGGCGGAAGCTCAGGATCCGCATTTCTACTTCAGAGCTGGTCCTGCCTGATTCTTGGGGCCAATCCATTCTTCCGCTCTCCCCTGACTCTTCCCCAGGGGTCATCAGGCCACCACAAAGGAGCATGCAAGACTAGAGGCCTTCTCCAGTCCAAGAGGTCACACAGGACCTATGGAAGTTCACCAGAAGGCAGTCTAGGGGCTGTGGGGGTCACCGCAGCAGGTCTGGGGTTGATGGAAGTCAAAAGGTCAAGGGGGCAGTGAGAGTTGCCGGGTATCATCCTGTCGGGGGATCGCCAGAAGTCAGCTGAGAAAGGGGAAAGCTGCGGGATCATCAGGGTTGTTAGAGATGTGGGGTAGTCACCAGGGATCACAGGGAAGGGCTTGCCCACGCAGATGCTAGGGCTGAGCGGTAGCCTGGCACCGAGAAGTGCCAGAGAGCGGTCGTTGTGGGCTGGAAGTGCGCAGGCCTCAATGCTGCAGAAAGGAACCCCCTCAATCCCAGAGAACTGCACCCTAGACGAGGCTGAGAGGGATGGAACGGACCTGGAGCCTCACTTCTACCCCACGTGGGGACGCCTGCCTGGTTTCGTCCCTTTCTCGACGAGGGATCAGCTGCCTGGAGATTGCGAGCGCGCTGGCAGGTGTTGGGCTAGCGTTGAGCATGTGTGCGCGCGTGCGGGCGACAGATCCTTCTTTCTCCATCTCGCACCTATAACCCAATTCAAACAGTTCCGCGTTGGGGGCTCCCAGTGCCTCCTTCGCCCAGTGGAGCTTGGTGAGGCTCCTTTATGGCGCGTTTTTCGGCTGTCCCTTACGTTCCCAAACTGTCCCAGGTAGGTGACTGAGAAACTGAATAATCCAGTAGGAAGCAGGGGCTTCAGCCTGGCGGGAACTGAGTCACGCGGTTGCCTAGCCTAACTCGAGACTGAGACGGGAGTCGCACCACGCGCTTTCGGGCAAGGGCGGCGCTGCGTTCCGTCCGTGGACAATGGAGAGAGCGGGGCACCCGGGCGCATCCTTAAAGCTCATGCCTGGGAAAGGGGCGAGGCCCGGGGCGAGAGAGCTCAGCGTGGCTCCACTTGGCAGCTGAAGAAACAGGCGCCCAGGACGGAAAGAACACGCGCCCGGACACGGCGACAGGGAAGAGAATGGAAAGTGCATCCTTCGCCCGGCGGGTTCGGGAGATTAGCACTTTACTTTCCCTAGAGGTGGAGGCGGGCGTCGGTGAGCCGCTGCCCATCTTTGGACCGCCCAACCGGGCACTGCCCACGTGCTCCTCCCCCGGAAGCGGTAAGAGAATCAGGCGCCAGGAGGAGGGAGAACGTTGCTCCTCGGGTCCCACCTCCCGATAAGCCTGGAATGTCAAATATTTGTTCGTGGGGCGGGGCGCGGCCGCGAGTAAGGCCCCTCCCTTTCCCGTCCGGGAGCGCGCCTGCGCCTGGCGGAAGCGGCCCTTTCTCCTGCCACGCCCTTCCAACAACTCCCCTAAACCAGCGGCCGTAACCGCAGCATTCCTAAAGCTCCCTAGAAGCCCATTGCTTCTTCCTCGTCTCCTGTCTGTGTTCCACTCCTACAGTACAGGGTCCCAGCGTCCCCGCCCGGAGGTCCGGGCGGTGCTCGGTCTCCTTGTCCCTCCTGGCGACCTCTAGGCCCTTTTTCCTCTTCAGCGTGGATCTCAACGCCTGCTCTTCCCTGTAGCCTCCCTCGCGAGGTGACCGTTCCATTGTGGCATCTCTGGCCGTCCTGAGGGCATTCCCACGGAAGACGCGCTTATGCGTGTCCAGGTCGCCGCTGGGTGGTGAGTTCCTGAGGCACGTTCTGGTAGCACAGTGCGGCTCCCCTAAACCCCCGGGCGCCCATCCGGTCGCCCCCATAGCAAGACGATTCCTGTTTCTTGAATTATTTTTAATTTTAATTTTTAAAAATTTTTATGTATTTCTTTGAGACGGAGTTTTGCGCTTGTTGCCCAGGCTAGAGTACAATGGCGCTATCTCGGCTCACTGCAACCTCCGCTTCCCAGATTCGAGCGATTCTCCTGCCTCATCCTCCCAAGTAGCTGGGATTACAGGTGTGTACCACGACGCCCGGCTAATTTTGTATTTTTTAAAATAGAGACGGAGTTTCACCATGTTGGTCAGGCTGGTCTCGAACTCCTGACCTGAGGTGATCCACCCGCCTCAGCCTCCCAAATGCTGGGATTACAGGTGTGAATCACCGCGCCCGGCAGATTCATTCGTTCATTCATTCATTCTTTTTGAGACAGGGTCTCACTCTGTAGCTCAGGCTGGAGTGCAACGGCGCAATCTCTGCTCACTGCAGCCTCGACATCCCCGGGGCTCAAAGCGATCCTCCCACATCAGCCTTCCAAGTAGCTGGGACCACAGGAGCGCGCCGCTACCACACCCAGCTAATTTTTGTATTTTTTGCAGAGACGAGGTTTCATCGTGTTGACCAGGCTAGTCTTGAACTCCGCCCACCTCGGCCTCCCTACGGGCTAGAATTACAGGCAGGAGCCACGCGCCCAGCTCCAACCCTTGGATTCTCTCTCTCTCTTTTTTTTTTTTTTTTTTGTTTTTTGAGATGGAGTCTTGCTCTGTCGCCAGGCTGGAGTGCAGTGGTGCAATCTCGGCTCACTGCAACCTCTGCGTCCTAGGTTCAAGCGATTCTTCCGCCTCAGCCTCCGGAGTAGCTGGGACCATAGGCACGTGCTACCATGCCTGGCTATTTTTTGTATTTTTAGTAGAGACGGGGTTTCACCGTGTTGGCCAGGATGGTCTCGATTTCTTGACCTCGTGATCCTCCCGCCTTGGCCTCCCAAAGTGCTAGGCCACCGCGTTTGGTGCGGGGCGGGGAGAAGGATGGGAAGCCTTCAAATGGGTCCTCCCAGATCACCCCATTATTACTAAACAATCCGCACTCCTGTCCCCCAACCGTCTCTCATTGCTTCTTTCTGACCCCCAACTCTCCCAACTTAACCAACCTACAACACGATTTATTAATCGTGTATTGTCTCCCCACCCCATCATCCGATCCTCGAATGTCACTGAATGAATGAACTGTTGTCTAAGGCTAGCTGCTTCTGCCATAGGATATTTCAGCAATGGTAAGCCTCCCTCGGGCCACAGGCCTTTGCAGTAGTGCCCTTTCCTCCCCTCCAGTCCTGCCCCTTCTCTAGTTAACCTCAGCATTTCCTCCAGATTTTCTACCTTCTGCAGCAGGGGTCCCCTCTGTAGTTTGAGATTTCTGTTCTCTGAAAAATGTCCCCCACCACACTCTTCGCTCCCCTGGGGTTCATGAATTAATGAATAGGAGATTGGTACCGCAGAGAGGTAGGCAAGGCCCCGAACTCCCAGGCCGCCAGAGGCCAGACGCCTTTCTCAAAACCGCGTGCCAGGTATTTGGAAGAAAGGACTGGATCCGGTGGGTCCCATACTCGCGAAATTGCACCCTCACTTTGGCTCTCAGACCTGCCTGGGCTGGACCATTAAAGGCAGCCTGTTGCCGCGGAGACATGAAAGCCCGGGCAGTACAGGGTGGGGGCTCTCGCGGGGGACGGGGAGTGTGGCAGGTCTCTTGGAACCTCCAGGGCGTCTAGGAGTGGTGCAAAAACGCCCTCCCACCTTCCCTTCCCGGCCAGGAAAGCTCTCGCGGTGGAAGAGGATTCAACGCTGCGGAGCACCGCAGAGATCAACACTCGACTGTCCAGACCCGTCCCCGCTCTCAGCGTCCCTCCTTATCTCCCGGTCTACTCTCCTAGCCAGAGTCTTGGGCTCCACCTCACTGTTTGGGATCCCGCGCCTGTGCAGAGTCGCCGCCGAGCATCCGCCAGAGGGCGCGCTGACTCCGTTGCCAGAACCAGAGGGGGCGGGGCTTGCGCCCAAGGGCGAGCAAAGCACCAGGACAGTGGTGAAAAGGTGGTGCCCGCGATGCCCCTGTCAGGCCAATACCCTCTGGCGATCGATCGATCGACTGATTGAGACGGAGCTCTGCTCTTCTCGCCTGGACTGGAGTGCAGTGGGGCGATCTCGGCTCACTGCAACCTCCGCCTCCTGGGTTCAAGCCATTCTTCGACCTCAGCCTCCTAAGGAGCTGGGATTACAGGCACCCGCCACCACGCCAGGCTAATTTTTGTATTTATTATTGTTATCATTATTATTTTGAGACAGAGTTTCGCTCTTGCATTCAATCCAAGGCTGGAGTGCAATGGTGTCGTTTCGGCTCACGGCAACCTCCCCCTCCCAGATTCAAGCGATTCTCCTGCCTCAGCCTCCCGAGTAGCTGGAATTACAGGCATGTGCCACCGTACCTGACTAGTTTTGTATTTTTAGTATGCAAAATTATATAGTCAGGCTGGTCTCCAACTCCCGACCTCAGATGATCTGCCCTCTCAGCCTCCCAAAGTATTGTGATTACAGGCGTCAGCCGTCACACCTGGCCTATTTTATTTTTACTTTTATTTTGAGACAGTCTCATTTTGTCCCCCAGGCTGAAGTGCAATGGCGTGATCTTGGCTGACTGGAACCTCCACCTCCCAGGTTCAAGCGATTCTTGTGCCTCTAGCCTTCAGAGTAGCTGAGATTACAGGCGTACACAACCACCCTCTGCTAATTTTTTGTATTTTTAGTAGAGATGGGTGTTGAGAAATGTTAAGTTTATGAATATTGATAAATGCTGAGTGTATGATAGAATATATTGTTTGCTAGGAAGAACGATGGGGCAAGGAAAACCTATCCAACCCCCGCCCCCGCCCCCGCCAGTAGAAAACGACTTGGGGCATTCCAAAATGGCAGGACAATATATAAATATCCTACACCTGTTAAATCCATTCTTTAATATATCTGACCCTGCCCCTGTGGCTCCCCTGGGGAGAATACTTTTTAGTTTGTTTGTGATCAGTGGTAAGCAGGCACCAGCTGCTTTCTTGGCATATTTTGTTATAAGAAAACACAGAACACCTGTTAGTTACTAATAATCACCTGTTCAGAGAGAATAAATAACTGGATCAGAGTCTACTTGGGGCCTTCAGACTGGAATGCTGTCAGCCCCTGAGGCTCTCAGCTCGGAAGGCTGCTGGATCCCCGGATAGACCCACTTTGCTGTTCTATCTGGGTGTCTGCCTCTCATTTCCTTCAGTGACGCCTGGGTGGGGATCTCTATAGCTGAGCTGGTACTCGGTAGTTGGGTTTTTGTCATGTTGCCCAGGCTAATCTTGAACTCCTGAGCTTAGGCAATCCGCTGGCCTCAGCCTCCCAAAGTGCTAAGATTACAGGTGTGAGCCACTGCGCCCGGCCTATTTGATTTTATTGAGACAGAGTTTTGCTCTGTTGCCCAGGCTGGAGTGCAGTGGCATGATCTCTGTTCTGGGCCCTTTGCCTGCAGGGTTCTGTTGTGACTGGATCAGTGTTAGGCCTCCTGTGGCTGCAGGGAGAGTGGTGGCAGAGGAATGAGGGCCTGCTGAGCCATGAGCTTTATGGAGATTCCACCTGCCTCTGAATGGACTCAGCTCTGACCACCAAATCAGCCCAGAAAGCCCTGGTCTTAGTTTGGTTGCCTCAAGTCCTGGATTACCTGGTCCAGGTAGGGGAGCTTGGAGCTTAGGTCAGCGTGAGGGAGTGCAAAGGGCCTGGTAGCAGGAGGGGTGAAGGCTGTTGACTGTATTGTGTCCCAAAGAAGATACCACAACTGGCATGGCTCTTCAGTCTCTGGATTCATTCTGTCGATGAAGAGTCGGCCGGGTATGGTGGCTCACGCCTGTAATCCAAGCACTTTGGAGGCCAAGGCGGGCGGATCACCTGAGGTTGGGAGTTCCAGACCAGCCTGACCAACATGGTGAAACCCCGTCTTTAAAAAAAAAAAAAAAAAAAAAGTCAAACTCTGTAAAATATCTTGACACTTTTTTTTAGGTGGAGTCTTGCTCTGTTTCCCAGGCTAGAGTGCAGTGATGCAATCTTGCTCACTGCAACCTCCGCCTCCCAGGTTCAAGTGATTCTCCTGCCTCAGCCTCCTGAGTAGCTGAGACTACAGGTGCGTGCTACCATGCCCAGCTAATTTTTCTATTTTTGTAGAGATGGGTTTTGTCATGTTGGACTGGCTGATCTTCAACTCTTGACATCAGGTGATCCACCCTCCTTGGCCTCCCAAAGTGCTGAGATTACAGGCGTGTCTCTAAGCTGCCCGTAGATACAATAAATGACAAATATTTCCTATTCAGACCTTTAAAAGGTGCTAGACTCTTAATCTCTTTAGGATTGGGAGGACCTGGAAGAAAAAGATCTAGCTATGTTAATAGAGATTCTTTATAGATACAAAATTTCCCCCACAAAGGACAGTCTTGTTTTTTTGTTTTGTTTTTATAAAGACGGGGTTTCACCATGTTGGTCAGGCTGGTCTTGAACTCCCGACCTCAGGTGATCCGCCCGCCTTGGCCTCCAAAGTGCTTGGATTACAGGCGTGAGCCACCATGCCCGGCCTGTGTTGTTTTGAGACAGAGTCTTGCTCTGTTGCCCAGGCTGGAGTGCAGTGGCGTAATCTCCGCTCACCACAACCTCTGCCTCCTGGGTTCAAGCAATTCTGCCTCAGCATCCAGAGTAGCTGGAATTACAGGCGTGTGACACCACACCTGGCTAATTTTTTGTATTTTTAGTAGAGATGGGGTTCCACCATGTTGGCCAGGCTGGTCTCTAACTCCTAACCTCATGATCCATTTGCCTCGGCCTCCTAAAGTGCTGGGATTACAGACGTGAGTCACTGAGCCAAGCCCACAAAGGACAGTTTTGCAGGGCCATTTCAAAATATGACAAAGAAACATTGTTTTGGGATATTTTGACTTTCTTCTTTGTCACCTAATGGTATGCCAGAGTCAGACTCCAAAGTAAGTCATGATATATAGGGTTAAATAAAACTCATCTAAGGAGAACTTATGGTTTGTAGAGCGTGACTCCCCAGGCCCCTGAGAGTAATTTGGCAAGATAAAAAAAAAAATCAAAGCTGAGCACAGTGGCTCACGCCTGTAATCCCAGCTCTTTGAGAGACCAAGGCAAGCCAATCACCTGAGGTCAGGAGTTCAAGAACAGCCTGGTCAACATGGAGAACTCCATCTCTACTAAAAAATACAAAAATTAGCTGGGCGTGGTGGCAGACACCTGTAATCCCAGCTACTCCGGAGGCTGAGGCAAAAGAATCGCCTGAACCTGGGAGGCAGAGGTTGCAGTGAGCTGAAATTGTGCCACTGCACTCCCTCCTGGGTGACAGAGCAAGACTCCATCTCAAAAAACAAAAAAAAAATGGTGTTAGCCTGTCATGTGGAGAACAACCCACAGGAACGTGGGCGTGCATTGGGACATCAGTGATGAGGCTGTTGTGGGAATAGGGTAGTGTGGTTTGGGGAGGGTAGAGCCGGCAAGCCCTTATGACCACCTGAGTTGTGGTTCTGAGAAGCGTGGAGGCATCCAGGGCTCAGGATATGCCAGGTCTGCAGACTCGGGGATCGGGTGGATGGCAGAGTCACTATGAAAAGGGAGGACCTCACCTTCTGACTGTTATCCCCAGTGCCAGCATAGGTCATTGCTGACTGGGCCTTGCCATCCTGCCCCTAATGGCTATGGTTCCTAACACGTGTAAGGCCCGTGGGAGTGAAGTGCCAGGCAACCCCTCTTGAGGACAGAGCTACCCTTCCAGAGGCCCATGGTCACCTGATGCTGCTGGGCTGGCAAGACGTTTAGACTGTGACCAGAGTCCAGGGTGGCCCTGGTCCTCTTGATCCCTCCTTTCCCCCACTTAACCTTTGACTGGATTCCTGCCTGTCCTTAGGCCTGCAGAAGCGTCTCTATGGTCTCCCTCACTGGGTTTTCACCAGATGGGTCTTCAGTGACCTCTGGTGGGCCACGGGTGAAGTTGGGGGAAAGCAGGGGCTTTGGGAGTGGGAGTCCTGAGCCAGGGCCTTAGGGGCAGATGGCTGGACCTTAAGAGAGGGTGGGGCTGCACACAGTGGTACACACCTGTAATCTCAGCACTTTGGGAGGCTGAGGCAGGTGAATCACTTAAGGCCAGGAGTTCAAGACTGGCCTGGGCAACATAGTGAGACAGCAACTCAACAAAAAATTTAAAAACCTAGCTGAGTGTGCGGGTATACCCCTGTAGTCCCAGCTACTCAGGAGGCTCGGGTGAGAAGGATCGCTTGAGCCCGAAAGGTCAAGACTGCAATTAGCCATGATCGAGCCACTGCACTTCATGCTTGGGTGACAGAGAGACCCTGTCTAAAAAAAAAAAGGAAAGAAAAGGAAAAAGTGAGTGGTGGTAGGTAGCCCAGTCACCAACACGTTTCACTATAAGAACTAGAAGGGCAGGGCAAGATAGTGGCTTCATAGCCAGGTCAGCTGCTTACCAAGAAGAAGGAAGGAAGGGGCAGGAGGACAAAGGTCTTGGGGAAGGGGGGATGACCTGGGTGCAGCTGCCCTTTCGAAGGGGGTGTGTGTGTGGAGGATCAAGACCTCTATTTCCCAAGCACTCTCGTCCCTCTATCCCACAGTGACCTATGGTGCCGGCAGATAATCGGCTGTCAGGTCTTTGCCCACTCTGTTCGCCCCTGCTTCCTGGCGCAGGGAGTCCATGTCCTCTGGTTCCTCAGGTGTGCGTGAGCAGAGAGGAGCACGAACTCCCGACGATTCTCCTGCTCTACAGGGGAACTTGCAGATGGCCCATGGCGCAAGGTCGAGGCTCAAGCCCACTCCCAACCCCGCGCCCGCTCCCGACTGGCGGGGTGACGTTGCACTCTGCGCCCCTAAAACGAACAGTTTAACCCCCCTCTTGGGAACTGAACATGTTGACCTGGTCTCCCCTGGTTCCCCCGCATCTGTACCCCGGGCAGACAGTTACAGGGGCTGACTGGCCATTCCAGGTGCCCTCGGAGCAGGGTGTGCTAAGAATTGGTGTGGGGGTTGCACAAAGGTCCTGGTCAGCTCCTGGTCACATGAGGCCCAAGAACTGTCCGGGTCTCACTTCCCCTCTTCTTGCTTTGACCCGGGTCGCTCAGCAGCGGCGAGCGCTGCACCCTTTATCCTCTCTCTGTCTTGTCCGTTTCAGATCCTCCAGGTCAGGGAAGCTCCAGGTGAGGGCTGCGCAGCGTGGATTTCGGGTACCCAGGGCTGGGTGGGGTACACAGCAGCGGCGACCTGGGTGCCCGGGTGGGCGGCTGAGAGCCCGGAGCCTGGCAGTACCTCGATCCATCGATGCGCTCGGCGCGCAGCATGGTCCAGGGAGTAGGGCGTTGAGCAAGGGCGGGACGGCGAGCTCCGACTGGGAGGGACGTATATCCCGGCGAGTTTCTATTGGCCGGCCGTTTGCGGGAGGCGGGCTCTGATTGGCCCGGAGGATGAGGGGGATGCGGGCGGCGGGGTTAAGCGCGTCGCCGCCGCCCCCGCCCTAGCGAGAGCCGAGAGCGCTGAACCTGCACCCTGGACCTGCGGCGACCATCGCACACCATGGGCCTCCACCTCCGCCCCTATCGTGTGGGGCTGCTCCCGGATGGCCTCCTGTTCCTCTTGCTGCTGCTCATGCTGCTCGCAGACCCCACGCTCCCGGCTGGACGTCACCCCTCAGTGGTGCTGGGTGAGGCACGGGTCTGGTGGTGGGTCGGGCTGGACGGGCTGCGGGCGGGGCTGCCTTCCTGGGCTGCATCTGTTCCAGTCCCAGGATGGGGTAGCATATTTGATGTATGTCTTGTCACAGGTGATCTAGATCTGCCGGCCCACCTTCCGCCTTGCTGGGCGCGGGTGTGGTCAGCCCCCCACCTCCTGCCCTGGTAGAAAATGGGGGTGAGTGGGAGAGTTACCATCTGGTTATTCATATTTCCACCTGTCCACATCATTCCCAAGCCTTGCCTCCCCTTATCCCATTTTTTTAGCTGGAAAGACAGATGGTTTGGCCCCACTCCTGAGGGGTGGTGGGGGTGTGTAGAGTGGCCCCTGAGTTGACCTCTGCATGACCTCGTCCTGGCTAGGAGGCTGTCACCCTCGACCCCTCCAGCCACATATTCCAGAAAGCATTACTGAAAGGAACTTCCTTAGGGAAAGGGTTGTTCTCCTAGGAGGCCACCAACTTCCACAACTTATCAGATACGTGCCATTGCCTGAGGGAAACTGAAGGGAAAGGGTTGGGACAATGGCCATGAGCCTGTCAGGCAACCTGCTCCGTACTCTTACCCTGCCACACATGCTTGGACTAGGCTAGACTATGTTGGGGCTGGGTGACCTCCCCTGCCCACCCTACTCCTTGATCACAACCCTGGGAATTCTATATTGGCCACAGTATTTCCTTGTGGGGATGCGCAGGGATGAGACCTCTGTCTAGGGGGCTTTGAGTGCCTTATTGAGGCTGTCACTCCCAACCAGAGCTGGCGTGTCCATGGCCAGCCAGGATTCCTGAAGGCAGAAGCATCAGAGGCATGAGTTACACAGGGAGTCTAGTGCAGTGTGATCTCCATGCTTTTTCTGCTGAGAATACTTTAAATGAGGACGATGCAAATCACAGAAGGGTAGAGTTGGCAGGGTAGTGTCAGAAAGGCCCCACCAGGAGTTCCTGGCCAGGAAATGCTCCAGGGGGATACCTGGCCCAGGTTCACCATGGGATTTGGGCAGACTTGGTCCCACCTTCCCCAGGCTTGCAGGATGGGAATAACAATGATCCCCAGAGAGGAAGTCTGTGTTCGGCCAGCACAGAGAATCTACAAACCCAGCCCTGATGGGTGGGTGTCAAGTAAGGCTTCCTGGAGTATATAAGTGGAGCTAAGGCCAGGAGAGAGTACTGGGAGAAGGAGAGAGATGAGCATCCCAGGCCTCCTGGGATTGAATCAGGGGAGGAGTGGACTGCACAGGACTTGTGACTGGTTAGGTCATCTGGACTTTATCTTGAGGCCCTCAGGGAGTCCTAGGTGGGCCTGCAGAGTTCTAAGTCTAGGGGTGTGGCATTGGGAAACACATGGTCTGTGGCTGGCACACAGCCATTTTGCCTGGATTAATGCTAACCACACTCATCAATTCATCAGTCTGTTTATCCTAGGTCACAGCAGAAGAGCCTCAGGCCCCACCCAGAATCACAGAGCAGCAGGAGTCCTAAACTGCCCAGCTTCTCAGGGAGTGAGGCTGCTGGCCTTAGCCCTGGGAGACCTCACGGTGGGCAGTGGACAAGCAGCTCCTGGGCACAGAGCAGGGATCTGACCTTGGCCGCCAGAGGATCGGAATCCTCTAGGGGTGGGTCCTGAAATGGTGGAGGAAATAGAGACCAGAGATGTGATACAGAAGACCCTGGGCAAGGGAAGGGAGCATAGGCAAGGCCATTTCCACCTCTTACAGCCTCAGTCTCCTCATCTGTTAAGTGGAAATAATAAGGCTGTCCTCTCCCAGTGTTACTTGAAGTGAAAGGCATGTGGATGTCTTTTGTCCTAGTTCCAGGCGCAGAGGGGCTCAGGAAGTGGCCACTGCTATTTTTAGAGGCCACACAGCCTGACCAGGGCAAGGAGCATCTGAGTAAAGCATATCTGATGACTTCCTCTTTCAGCCACTTCCCCTTTGGTAGAGACAGTAACCAGGGACTCTGCCCACTCCTTGCCCAGTCCACAGGCATATCATCCAGAGGCTGTTGTGATGGGGACTCCCTGCCTCTGTACCCACACCATGAAGGAAGGTGAAGGCAGATGCCACCCCTGCCTCCCATGGCACCCTGAAGACACTGGGATGGTGCTCAGGGAGGGCACACCCTATGCAGGACTGGATTTATAGTCAGTGCCCAGTGAATGTCCAGGAGAGCCAAGCACTGATTTTTCACTCGATGATCATGGATCCCAAATGGGGATGTTTGGGAAGTGGCGAGAGCGTGGCATGTAGGGGCAGGTGAGGCCCGAAAGGTCACTGGGAGTAACAAGACTGTGAAGGGCTTTGAAGCAGTGGGGAGGGACTTGGGTGTCACCAGGGCCCCAGAGTTCTGAGTGGACTGAACAGGCTGGCTGGGATGGGGAGAAGTCACCCTGGGCCTGAACTGTGGCGAGAATGGTGCTGGTTCAGGGTGGCTGTCTCCAATATGGGCTCCCAGCCATGCCAGAGCCCTCCAGATGATCTGCTCTCGGGAACCTTACTGGACTCTGGCCTTTAGTAAGGTGTGGGCCCTTGGTAGGTCGGCAGGTGCCAATGTAAGCTTCTGTCAGCTGTGTTTCTGTTCATTTCCCTCCTACAAGCCTGTCTTGGATACTTTCTTCTATTGAATTTTGGCTAAGTGACCCAGGGGTCTGTTCTGTTTCCTTCTCCCTCTCTCAGGGAGAATGGGGCCCTGTCTTCTCTGTAGCCTGAGACAGCTATGGGTGGAAGACTTTTGGGTTCAAGCCTCCAGGGTATATATCTTTTTTTTTTCTTTGAGACGGGGTTTTGTCCTGTCATCCAGGCTAAAGTGCAATGGCACAATCTTGGCTCACTGCAACCTCCACCTCCAGGGTTCAAGCAATTCTTCTGTCTCAGGCCTCCCAAGTAGTAGCTGGGATTATGGGCGTGTGCCAGCATGCCCAGGTAACTTTTTGTATTTTTAGTAGAGATGGGGTTTTACCATGTTGGCCAGGCTGGTCTTGAACTACTGACCTCAAGTGATCCACCCGCCTCGGCCTCCCAAAGTGCTGGGATTACAGGCATGAGCCATCACACCTGGCCTCGAGGGTATATATCTAATGACAGGGCCTTGGCTAAACTTTGGAGGTTCTGGAATGCAAAGGGGTCTGCAAGCCCCTCCTCCCAGGCAGAGCTTCCATCTGGGTCTATTAACCATAGAAACCATGTGTAGAGGCGTGTCTATGTTGGGGGTGATTCAGACCAAGATCTCATTTAACACATACGGAAACTGAGGCCTAGCATGGGAAGTGACTTCACCCTGAACCCCCTTCCAATAATCTGAATGGCCCAGGGGGATGTTCCAGTGAACCTACCTACTTACTTTATCTGGAGATAAAAAGACTTACTTTATCTGGAGTTGGGGACAATGTTAGGGCCTTTCCTCAAACATATCAGGCCTCTCCCTAGCCCCCCACAGGCATCTCTGCACCACACTGCAGTAGCAGCTTTTCTGCACAAAGATGGTTCCCTGGTTTTCCAGTCAAAGTCCCTGTTCTCTGAATTTCCTGCCCCCAGCACTGTGCTTTAATTTGAGTTGTGGAACTACAGAGGTCTGCCATAGTATCCGTGGCTCTTCAGGGGTCCTGCTGCAGACATCAAAGTTCTTGGGAGTCTCAAACCTGCCAGACCGAGGGCTCACTCATGTCCTGTGCCCCCTGCAGTCCCTGGTGATTTGGGCAACCAACTGGAAGCCAAGTTGGACAAGCCAACAGTGGTGCACTACCTCTGCTCCAAGAAGACCGAAAGCTACTTCACAATCTGGCTGAACCTGGAGCTGCTGCTGCCTGTCATCATTGACTGCTGGATTGACAACATCAGGTGGGGGCTGGGGCACCCAAAGGGTGCTCAGCAACAGCTCCTGAGAGGGCTCCAGAGCCCGTTCCTTCTATCCTCGTCTCAAGAGGTCATTGACCTCTCTCCTTCCTTGGTCTGATCTGGTCTGATCTGGTCTGGTCTGGTCTGGTCGGTACCACCTCTGCACTCCAGGCAGAACTAACTTTCCCTTCCTGCTGCCCTTGTTCCTCTACTCTTCAGCCCTGGCCTCTCATGCTTACACACAATTTTTTTCTTTTTGAGATGGAATCTCACTGTCACTCAGGCTGGTGCCATCTCAACTCACTGCAACCTCTGCCTTTCAAGTTCAAGCCTCTCAAGTAGCTGAAACTATAGGTACCCACCACCATGCCTAGCTAATTTTTTGTATATTTAGTGGAGATAGTGTTTCGCCATGTTGGCCATGCTGGTCTTGAACTCCTGAGCTCAAGTAGTCTGCCCACCTCAGCCTCCCAAAGTGCTGGAATTATAGGCGTGAGCCACCGTGCCTGCCTACACACAATTTCTGTGCCCCAGCCTCGGCATGGCCCCCATCCCTTTCCTTGCCTGTGACTTGGCCTCCCCTGCCTCTCCAGCTGCTCGTTCTTCTTGGGACATGCCACGGCTTTGCACCTGC
Organism: Cheracebus regulus; assembly: GCA_963574635.1. Classification (NCBI taxonomy): domain Eukaryota; kingdom Metazoa; phylum Chordata; class Mammalia; order Primates; family Pitheciidae; genus Cheracebus; species Cheracebus regulus. The sequence continues at coordinate 48,272 of CAUYQU010011330.1, forward strand.
TGTTCTTTTGGCCTGGAATCTGCTTCTACACCCTTTGCCCGATAAATGTGCTTCCATTCACCCTTTACAACATGACCCTAAGCCAGGCACAGTGGCTCATGTCATTTCCTGAAGTGCTATAATCCCAGCACTTCAGGAAGTTGAGGCAGGCAGATCGCCTGGGCTCAGGAGTTCAAGACGAGCCTGGGCAACATGGTAAAACCCCATCTCTACCCCAAAAAAAAAAAAATTAGGCATGGTGGCATGCACCTGTAGTCCCAGCTACTTGGGAAGCTAAGGCGAGAGAATCGGTTGAGCCAGGGAGGCAGAGGTTGCAGTAAGCAGAGATTGCACCACTGTACTCCAGCCTGGGGGGCAGAGCAAGACCCTGTCTCAAAACAACAACACATCAAAAACCTGGTTCTTCTGTGACATCTCCCTTTTTTTTTTTTTTTTTTTTTTTTTTTAGATGGATTTTTGCTCTTGTTGCCCAGGCTGGAGTGCGATGGCATAATTTTGGCTCACCACAACCTCCACCTCCTGAGTTCAAGCGACTCTCCTGCCTCAGCCTCCTGAGTAGCTGGGACTACAGGCATATGCACCACCACACCCAGCTAATTTTGCATTTTTTTTGTTTTTAGTAGAGACAGGGTTTCTCCATGTTGGTCAGGCTGGTCTTGAACTCCCGACCTCAGGTGATCCGCCCTCCTTGGCCTCCCAAAGTGCTGGGATTACAGGCATGAGCCACTGTGCCCCACTGACATCTCCCTTTTGACTCCCCAGAGCGGTTCGCCTCTCCTTCTACCAGGCCCCATGCTTGTTTCCTCTAAACCTCATCACCTGCCCAAATTTCTCTCCAAGGATGTTTCCCTAAATTGCACAGGCACTGTACATTTTATATGCTTTCTTTCACCAGTCTTACAGCAACCCCATTATGAAATAGGTGCTGTTTTTTTTTTTGTTTTTTTTTTTTTTTTTTAAATTCAGTCTCCGTAGAGACTGTCAAAAATTGCCAGTGCCGACTGTATTGCAAGTCGTCACGGCGGGGTATTGGGAAAAGTTTTCAATTAGCAATAATCGCGCCTCGGATAAACCTCATTGGCTACGATACTGCCACTGCG
>CAUYQU010011334.1:0-29324 GCA_963574635.1 Cheracebus regulus
ACATGGTGAAACCCCATCTCTACTAGAAATACAAATATTAGCCAGGAGTTGGGACACACGCCTGTAGTCCCAGCTACTCAGGAGGCTAAGTCAGGAGAATCACTCAAATCTGGGAGGCAGAGTTTGCAGTGAGCCGAGTATTTGCCACTGCACTCCAGCCTGGGCGACAGCAATACTCTGTCTCAAAAAAATAAATAAATAAAAATTAAAAATAAAACGTTTCACAGAACAAAAAGATCAGAAGGAAATATATCAAAATGTCCATGGTCATTGTCTTTTGGTTGGTGGAGCTGATGGACTAGAGGTGATTGGTTTTTGTTCTTTCTATTTTTCTACATTTTTGGCATTTCTGTCATGAGCTTATTGGTGCTTTTATAATATATATGTTAAAAAAACTTTTAATTAGAAACGATTCTGCCTTTTGATCCTTACAAGGGGAGTGTTTTATCTCAGGAAGCCCTGGTCCAACGTGGCCCACCAGCCAAGTCAGTGGGGCTGAGTTCACAGTTAAGTTCTATACATTTGACTAATAGGGCTTGTCGGTAAGAAAAGGAGGTGGGCATGGTGGCTCACACCGGTAATCCCAGCACTTTGGGAGGCCAAGGCAGGTGGATCTCTTCAGCCCAGGAGTTCGAGACTAGCCTGGGCAACATGGCAAAACCCCATCTCTACAACAAATATAAAAATTAGCCAGGCATGATGGTGAGTACGTGTATGTAGTCCCAGCTACTTTGGAGGCTGAGGTGGGAGATCACTTGAGCCCTGGGGGTTGAGGCTGCAATGAGCTGAGATCCTGCCACTGCACTCCAGCCTGGGTGACAACAGAATGAGACCCTGCCAAAAAAAAAAAAAAAAAGGAAAAAGAAAAGAAAGAGATTCCCTATTTAATAAATGTTGCTGGGGGAACGGGCTAGCCATATGCAGAAAATTGAAACTGGATCCCTTCCTCATACCTTATACAAAAATTAACTGAAGATGGATTAAAGACTTATATGTAAAACCCAAAACTATAAAAACCCTAGAAGAAAATCTAGGCAGTACTATTCAGGACATATGCATGGGCACAGATGTCATAACTAAATCACCAAAAGCAGTTGCAACAAAAGTGAAAACTGACAAATGGGATTGGATTAAACTAAAGAGCTTCTGCACAGCAAAAGAAACTATCATAAGAGCAAACAGGCAACCTACAGAGTGGGAGAAAGTTTTTGCAATCTATCCATTTGATAAAGGTCTATTATCAAGACTCTACAAGGAACTTAAACAAATTTACAAGAAAAAAAAAACAACCAACCCTATTAAAAAGTGGGCAAAGAACATGAACGGACACTTCTCCAAAAAAGATATTCATGTGGTCAAGAAACATGTAAAAAAGCTCAACGTCACTGATCATTAGAGAATGCAAATCAAAACCACAATGAGATACCATTTCACATGAGTCAGAATGGCGATTATTAAAAAGTCAGGAAACAAAAATGCTGGCGAGGTGGCAGAGAAATAGGAACGCTTTTACACCGTTGGTGGGAATGTAAATTAGTTCAACTATTGTGGAAGATGGTATGGCAATTCCTCAAAGATCTAGAACCAGAAATACCATTTGACCCAGCAATCTCATTACCGGACATATACCCAAAGGAATATAAATTATTCTATTACAAAGATACCTGCATGTGTGTGTTCATCGCAGCACTACTCACAATAGCAAACACATGGAATCAACCCAAATGCCCATCAATGATAGACCGGATTTAAAAAATGTGGTATATATACACCATGGAATACTATGCAGCCATAAAAAGGAATGAGATCATGTCCTTTGCAGGGATATGGATGGAGTTGGGAGCCATTATCCTCAGCAAACTAATGTAGGAATAGAAAACCAAACACCACATTTATTCACTTATAAGTTTCTGTTCCTGCATTAGTTGAACAATGAGGATACATGGACACTCGAAGGGGAACAACACACACTGGGGCCTGTCAGCAGGTGGGGTGTAGGAAGGGAGAACATTAGGAAAAACAGCTAATGCATGCTGTGCTCTGTACCTAGGTGATGTGTTGCTATGTGCAGCAAACCATCATGGCACATGTTTGCCTATGTAACAAAACTGCACGTCCTGTACATGTATCCCAGAACTTAAACTTAAAATTTAAATTTAAAGAAAAAGAAAAGAAAAAGAAATGGACAAGGGTTGGTGGGACAGACAGGGCAATTCTCAGCTTCTCAGCTATTCATGATGCTGGAATGGGGGAGCCCATGGTTCCAAATCTATGAATTGTCCAACTGGACAGGATGGGCCCCAAACTCTTCCAGCTGAACAAGTGTCGGGGCAGCTGTGGGGTGGGAGATGCACCACATGCTGTGTATACTGGTCCTTAGGGGCCTCTATGCTTTGATCTGATTTAGGATCAGGATCCAGTCCAAGGTAAAACTGGATCTCAAGTGCATCTGAGAAGTTACACTGATTCCAAGAGAGTGCTGGATTCCTGCAACAGAAAAAACCCTTTCTGTCAGGACCAGCAATATCTCTGTACCCTGGGGTCACCTAAGACACACAAGGCTGGTCCAGCAGCGCCCTGGGCTCAGGAGTCACTGACAGAAGGAGGAGCTCCCGGCTCCCAGTAGCCTCCTATGGGTCTTGTCTCGGGTGCTGTGAAGACACGAAATGATATGGCTTGGCTGTGTCCCCACCCAAATCTCACCTTGAATTATAGCTCCCACAATTCCCACATGTTGTGGGAGGGACCTGGTGGGAGGTAACTGAATTGTGGGTCTTTCCTGTGCTGTTCTCGTGGTAGTGAATAAGTCTCATGAGACCTGATAGTTTTATAAGGGGAAAACCCTTTTCACCTGGTTCCCACTTCTCTCTTGTCTGCCATTATGAAAGATGTGCCTTTCACCTTCATTGTGAGGCCTCCCCAATAACATGGAACTATGAGTCCATTTTTCTTTATAAATTATCCATTCTTGGGTATGCCTTTATCAGCAGCATGAAAATGTAATAATACACCAAGGAACTCCAAGAAAGACCCAGAAGAGGGTGCGCTCTCCAGGGAAACAACAGATGCAGAGTGATAACAACAGGGGAAACCCATGGCTACAGCTTGGTTGCACAGCTCAGACCTGGGATGGACAGGGGTCATTCTGGAATGGGACCTCACCTTGATGCCCTACGACTATGGCTTATGTCTAGCCAGTCACATCATCTATCACGAAAGAAAATGCTGACTGGGTCATTTTTGTCAGTAGTGGGGGCAGAGAGACATTCCATAAATATCTGACCTTAGCTCCACAAGCACCCACAGTGGGCACCCAGTGAATATTTGTTGACTGACGCCATAAACAATACCATTGGATTTCTTCTTGGAGAGATGAAAAATGCTTTAAGAGTTTTTTTGACTTTAGTCAGCAACAAGGAGAAACTCAAATATGGTCAATACCGTAATCTTTGAAAATCCTTTAAATCGTCCTTAAAAACTCCATGACCTGAGTCTTTAGAGGATCACCTGCAAGAATGAACTTTTGTTTTTCTTTACATGCCAGCCAGCTGTGGCCTTTTTATTCCCCTTGGAGCAGTCAGTGAAGGTCAAAGTCAAATATTTTTTTTTTCTTTTTCTTTTGAGACAGTCCCACTCTGTCGCCCAGGCTGGAGTACAGTGGTGCGATCTTGGCTCACTGCAACCTCCGCCTCCTGGGTTCAAGCAATTCTTCTGCCTCAGTCTTCACAATAGCCAAGAGTTGGAAGCAACCCAAATGCCCATCTACAGATGAATAGATTAACAAAATATATATACACACAATGGAACATTATTTAGTCTTAAAAAAGGAAGAAATTCTGACACGTTACAATATGAATGAACCCTGAGAAGTTTGAAATAAGGCAGTCACAAAAAGATAAATGCTGTACAATTTCACTTATGTGAGGTATGAGGAGTAGTTAAATTCATAGAGACAGAAAGTAGAATGAATGGTGGTTGCCAGGGGGCTGTGGGGAGGGTGGAACAGGGGAGGGAGGTAGTTGTTTAATGGATATGGAGTTTCTGATCTGCCAGTTGGAAAGTTCTGGAGATTTGTTGCACAACGATGTGAATATACTTGATGTTACTGAACTACACACTTAAAATGGTTAAGATAATTCATTTCATGTATGTGTATTTTATCACAATTTTTACCTTAAAAAAATTAGGGCTGGGTGCAGCAAGTCACACCTGTAATCCCAGCACTTTGGGAGGCTGAAGCAGGTGGATCACCTGAGGTCAGAAGTTCGAGACCAGCCTGACCAACATGGCAAAACCCCATCTCTACTAAAAATAAAAAAATTAGCTGGGTGTGATGGTGGGCACCTGTACTCCCAGCTACTTGAAAGGCTGAGGCTGGAGAATTGCTTGAACCCAGGAGGCAGAGGTTGCAGTGAGTCAAGATTTCACCATTGCACTCCAGCCTGGGTGACAAGAGCAAAACTCTGTCTCAAAAAGTAAATAAAAAATAAAAATTAAAAGTTAAAAAACATTTAAACATTTTTTTAAAAGTTTCAAACATTTAAAAATCATGCCGGGCATGGTGGCTCATGCCTGTAATCCCAGCACTCTGGGAGGCCAAGACGGGTAGATCACGAGGTCAGGAGTTCAAGGTCAGGCTGGCCAACATAGTGAAATCCCATCTCTACTAAAAATACAAAAAAATTAGCCGGGCATGGTGGTGGGTGACCGTAATCCCAGCTACTTGGGAGGCTGAGGCAGAAGAATCACTTGAACCCAGGAGGTGGAGGTTGCAGTGTGCTGAGATTGTGCCACCCCAGCCTGGGTGACAGTACAAGACTCCATCTCAAAAAAACAACAACAAAAAAATCGCAATAGTAAATACTTGGCAAATATTAGCCACGCATCTCCCCTTTCCACACATCATCTCATTTTCTCTCAACAATCCTACAAGGTGAGTGCTATTACCACCCCTCCACAGATGGGGACACAGAGGCCCTGAGAATTGAAGGTCAAGGTCATTTGGACGAGTAATGTATTTAAACTTGTGCCTGGGCCTTAGCCCACAGGCAGTCACCTTCACGATGATGCTATTCCACTTCTTTTTGGTCTGGTTTGCACCCTGAGATGGCCAAAGGTTTCCAATACAATGTGAAAACCAGCAAATTAGATGAATCTGACGAGCTCCCATCTATGCACAGGCTCACATCCCACTTCTGAGCCCCAAGCAGCTGTGGACAAGCCTAACCTGCCTTTCTCACTTTGTTTCCTTTCACTGCCTGCTTCCAGCTCACCCTCAGCTAAACTGCACTCCCCTGCTTCCAGCCCACCCTGGGATCCCACCTCGGGCAGGCCTCAGCTCAGGCTGTTCTCTCGATCTGGGCCCCCCTGTCCAAATGGTGCCCTTTTCCAAAAGCACACGTTAATAATGAAATCAGCTTAGATTTTCTGGGGCCTACTTCCATGATCCCATTTCAGCTTCCCAACAACCTTATGAAGAAGAGACAATCACTGTTCCCATCTTACAGATGAGAAAACTGAGACTCACAGAAGCAAAGGTCACACAGCTGGCCAGTCCTAGGATGCTCCTTCCAGGTCTGTGTAACCTCAAACCCCAAGTCCCTCTCCACTTTACTAAGGTGGGGAGTCAGGGGTTGCCATGTACTTTCCTAGATTTGTCCATCGAATATGAGACCTGCCACCTCTAAAGCCCCAAAAACTTCATCTGGTTCCCTCCACCTCTTCTTGGACATAATGGCTGGTTGCCACTGTGTCTGTCTCTCTGACCAGGAGGGTCAGGGTGACAGTGGATAAAGTCCAGGGCACCAGGGCTTCCCAATTAATATTTTGGTTATTCATTCCAATTTAAAACAGCCAGCCTGTCCACTCCCACCTCCAACCCGACCTTTTGTGATTTTTCTTTATCAAATTGATCACCACCTGACAATGTATTATAGGTTTATTTACAGTCTGTCTCCCTTACTAGAGGAAGCTCCATGAAGGTAGTGGCTTCTGGGTCGTGTTCCCTGAGGTATCCTAGGACAGCACCTGGCAGAGCAGGGGCTCACTTCCTGTGTGCTGAATGAAACAACCCACAACTGAGAAATGACTCAGCAGATTTTTTTGAAGGATAAAAAAGTGAGCTCCCCAATGTGCTCAAGACGTCCTCCCTATAGGGAGATGTCATTACTGAGCACCTACTAGGCAAACTTAGTCCTGGTCCTAGAAGTCACAGGGGTTACAGTCAGGGTGGTGTACAGGGTACAGGCAGGAATGAATCCCAGCAATGAGTGTATAATTCCACCCTGAACTTAACCTCTGACATACCAGTAGAAGTCTTGTGGCCTGGGACATTTGGAGTACAAGCGAGTAGGGCTAAAATGTGAAGAATGAGGCTGGGCAAGGTGGCTCACACCTGTAATCTCAGCACTCTGGGAGGTCGAGGTGGGTGGGTCACAAGGCCAGGAGTTTGAGACCAGCCTGACCAACATGATGAAACCCCGTCTCTACTAAAAATTAAAAAATTAGCCAGACATGGTGGCACACACATCTGTAATCCCAGCTATATGGGAGGCTGAGGCAGAAGAATCACTTGAACCCAGAGGGAGAGGTTACAGTGAACCAAGATCGCGCCGTTGCACTCCAGCCTGGGCAACAGACAGAGCAAGATCCAGTCTCAAAAAAAAAAAAAAAAAATGCTCGGTTCAGTGGCTCATGCTTGTAATTCAGCATTTTGGGAGGCCGAGGTGGGCAGATCATTTGAGGCCCACAGTTCGAGACCAACCTGGCCAATATGGTAAACCCCTGTCTCTACTAAAAATACACAAAATTAGCCGGGCGTGGTGGCACACACCTGTAATCCCAGCTACTCGGGAGAATGAGGCAGGAGAATCACTTGAACCCAAGAGGCGGAGGTTGCAGTGAGTGGAGATCACGCCATTGCATTCCAGCCTGGGCGACAAGAAACTCGGTCTCAAAAAAAAAAAAAAAAAAAAAAAAAAAATTGAAGAGTGAGATGTTAGCTAGGAAAAGGGAGCAAGGGGTCAAGGGGTCAAGGTGGCCTGGAAGAGCAGGTGCAAAGTTTCCAAGGAGGGAGCATGGGGTGCCTGGGTACAGAAAGCTGCAGCTAAGTGGTCACAGATACAGCTGGAGGTATAGGCCGGGGGACAGGGGTGCACACAGCCTTCTGGTCCATGTAAAAAATGTTTGCTCTTTTCCCTAAGAAAATGGGAAGCCAGAGTGGGGTTTTAGGCAGAGGGTGGTACGATGGTCAGAGCAGCTTGAAGCAGAGGTTGGCTGAATGGAAAAGGGATCAGATTCCACTCTCACCCCTTCTGCCTGCTGTCACACATTCCAGAGAGCCAGTTCCCCACCCCTCATCAGCAGCCCCCGGTTTATAAGGTACAACACTGTTTACAAAACATACAGGCCAAAAGAGAATACAGTGAGAGGCCACCCACTGACACTTCTCAGGTCCCACATTAGCCAGCCCGGGTGGCTGATCCAGCCTTTGCAGCCCAGTGGCACCAGAGTAGCGAGGGATGGTTTGAGCCTTACGAAGAATTCTCCAGACTCCAGTCTTTAAGGGAGCTACACACTGAACTATGACAACCTAATCAGTCAACTGTACCTGTCCAACTCCTCCTTGGGCCTTAGGCATAAAGTCTCCCAAAAAGTATAAAGTGTCAGACACCGCACTGGGCCTTTTATGGCTTCAGCTCCTTTAATTCTCATGACAACCTTGGCGATGGGTATATTACAAATGAATAAACTGAGGCACAGAGAGGTCATTTAACTTGCCTGATCACTCAGTTACAAAGCTGCAAAGCTAGCACCTGAGCCCATCTCTATCTGACGCTGCACACAAGGCTGCAGGGTCATAAAAATGGAAATGCTGACGGTGACACGAGCATCCCATTTCTGGTGCTGGGCAGGGAGCCTCAGCCTCCTGGCCTGGAGCCCAGCCACTTCCATCTCTGCCTCTTACATTTCTTTGTTAGGAATAATAATAGTAATTATCAACAGAGTCACCAGACCTCTAAATAAACACACCCTTGCTTATGCTTTATTAGGTAAGGTCTGAGACGTAGCTCACACCATTTATGAAGCAGTTTCATCCACACGATGACAGTATGATCCCCACGTTGTGTGAGAGAGAGACAGAGGCCCAGAGAGGAAGAGTGATACCCAAGGTCACACAGCAAGGAAGTAGAAGTACCAGTTTTCCAGCCCAGGTCTCCAGGCTCTGCAGTTAAAGGAATGCTTTGGAACACTCACTACCCGCCTACCCCTGCCCCCCAAATCCTTGGGGGGTGGGAAAGCTCAGGCTGGCAGAAGCATTTTCTAGGAGGCCCATGGTCCAGAGGGCTTGAGGTCACTCTAATACCGTTCTCTTCTGCTGTCTTCACGCACTTCACAGTTGGGGAGACTCCAGTGGTCTCCCCTGTGCCCAGCCCCCGCTCCCCAGGCTGAAGGGCAGGGCTTTATTCCACCCTCGGGAGTGTACTTCCTGAGGGCAGGGCTCATTTTGTTCACTGCTGTATCCTCAATGCCTAAAGAATGCACACAGTAGGTGCTAAACAAATATTTGGTGAATGAACAAATGCATGTTCCCAAAGCTTAAAATGGAGTTTCATATTTTCTGCAATGAAATAAACACTGGCTTAGGAAAAAGAGGGCTTCTGAGCTGACTCCTACTTCCAGTTAGGTAGTAGTCTGGGATTCTGGCCTGGCCCTGCCCCTGACTCCCTGTGCGACCCCAGGGAAGGGCTGGTCTGGTCAGGGCAAAGGCACTGTGGAGGCCAACTCTGTGCCAAGAACTGGGTCAGGCTCTCCAGGCAGGTAGCTCAGGTTTTTATCTCTTGCTTCCTAGCTGTGTGGTCTTGGGGAAGTTACTTCACCTCGCTGAGCCTCAGTTTACCCAGCTGTAAAATCCACTCAAAAGTCAGCAGCCATAATTCTTCCCTGCTGTAACTTCAGGGAGAAGACATGGCCTCCTTGTAACATGAGGGGCCTGGGCTTTTCTCCAGAGGCTCTCCAAGCCCCGCTGGAATTCTCCGTTTGAGAGTCTGCGGGGACACATGGAGAGAGGGGGCGAGGGGGTCCTGGAGGCCTTCCTGACGGGGGCGTGGAGGGGCCACGTGGGGCAAGGGGAAGTGCAGTGACCCCTTGTGACTTTGGGCAAGCCCCCTTCCTCTCCAACCCTGACCAGCGTCCTCATTCGGCAAGGGAGCGGCTGGGTGACCTCTAAGAACTCGGAGCCGGAGGCCGGAGTCGCCCGAGTGGTCCGCCTGGCCTCAGTTTCCCCGTCCGCCGCCCCACAAGATTTCTAAAGGCACTTCCGGCTCTAAAAACAACCGCCAGCAGGCGGCCTGGGCTCCGGGCAGGCAGCGCGGGGAAGCGCCCTCCGCTTCCTGGTGGGTCCTGTGCCCAGGGCGGAGGGCGGGGCGCAGGGCAAAGGGCCACGGGGCCGGGCCAGGCTCCGAGTGCCCCGCGTGGGGCCGGCGGGGAGTGGCCCGGCGGGGTGCGCGCCTCCGCGGCCTGGCGGCCCCGGGACCCCCTTACCTGGAGGCGGCGGCGAAGGCGAAGACAGAGGCGGCGAAAGCGGCTCCGGCTCCTCCTGCCTGGCCCCTCCCCTCCCCGCCGCGTCCGGGTCCCGGCCCGTCCCGCCGCCTGCCCTGAGCGCGCCTGGTCGCCGCCGGCCGGGCGGAGCACTCGGGAGCGCGTGGCGGGGGCGCGGGGCCTTCCAGGCTCGGACTCGCGAGTTGCCAGTCCCGACCCGGTCCGTCCCACCTCCACCACCCACCGCGACAGGGGCGCTGGCCTCTGCAGGTGACCGGCCAGCCCGCGGCGCCACCTCTGTGTGTGGGTCCATTTACTCTCCAGCAAGCAGCGAGGCCGCGCGGCGCGGGAGAGGGGCCCTGCAGGGCTGTTGCTTGGCAGAAACTGCCCGCGAAGGACTCGGCCCCGAGAGTGGCATGCCCTAAAGCCACGGGGATGGAAGTCTTCAAAAATGTACAATGTTAACAATGAACCAGCCACAGAAACCCCCTTCCCGCACGTATATGCAGCACTTTGTAGTTTGCAAAGTGTTCAGATATCCAAGTTCTTCCTGATTCTTCTTTCATTTTCCCTAACCCTAAGTTTGGCCCTATCTCAGGGCCTCTGGAGGCTCCTGCGCCTGGGACTCTCTGCCTTCAGACCTCCCTTTTCCCCAGTCCATTTCCCGCTTTCCATTCTGGTCTCTCGGGTTGGCATCTGAGAGTTTTCCCTGATCACCCAGTATATTCAGTCATTGAACAAATTTACTGAGCACCTACTACACGCCAGTTACTGTTCTAAGGGCTGTGGAATCATGCACCAAGCTTCCAGTCCTGTTCTATTTTAATCATAGCCATTTATCACTCTGAAATTATTTTGTTCATTTTTCTGTTTGCTAGTTTATGTTTTGCCTCTCCAACTTTTTTTTTTTTTTTTTTTTTTTTGAGACAGAGTTTCACTCTTGTTGCCCAGGCTGGAGTGCAATGACGCTGTCTCAGCTCACCGCAACCTCTGCCTCCTGATTCAAGCGATTCTCCTGCCTCAGTCCCCCCAGTAGCTGGGATTACAGGAACCGGCCACCATGCCCAGCTGATTTTCGTATTTTTGGTAGAGATGGGGTTTCACCATGTTGGCCAGGCTGGTCTCAAACTCCTGACCTCATATGATCTGCCCGCCTCGGCCTCCCAATGTGCTGAGATTACAGGCGTGAGCCACCATGCCCAGCCCCAACTAGACTTTAAAAGCCCTGGGGGTGGGTGGGTTTCAGCTCCCTTGCTCTCTGCTGTATGCCCGGCTCCAGGGACTGTGCCTGGCACTCTTAGGTGCTCAAAAGAAGCACTTAATGAATGGATCTCTTTCCCCTAGCAACCCTGTGAAATTTCATCACACCCATTCTACAGGAGAGGAAACTGAGGCTCAGGTCCAGACAGTGCAGAAACCACAGAGCTAATGAGTGCCAGGGCTAGAGCATGAATCATTGCGGCCTCAGAGGCTGTTGCTGTTTCTCTCAGTAAAGACAGTCTAGGGCTATGGGAGGAAAAGGTACTGACCTGAGTCAGAGACCAGCATCCCAGCTCAGAGCCTGGGACTCACGCACCTTGTGGAATGTTCCATCTTCCATCTGCTTATCTCCCCACTGGCTAATCAGGACCAAGAAAAGTAGCTCTACCCACCCATGAGGTTATTGTGAGGGTCAAATGGGTCAATCATGTGCAGGCTTTGGGGGAATAAGGGGTTATATCTGATAGTCCCTTCCAGCCAGATTGGCTTTGTGGGACCAGGCACCGCTCTGCACTCCTCTGCTTTACCCTGTTTCTAATTTGGTTAGAGACCTTGTGTTGAACACACTTGTCTTTGGATATTGGATCTTGTTTAGCCATTGCCCTCACCCTGGTCACCCCCACCGCACACAGGCCCTAATCCCATCATTGAAGCTATGGGTAGGAGAGATGGAGAAAATATGTTTACCTCTTTGGTGTATGCTTTTGAGATTTTTTTTAGGTTTGGCATTGGACATTGAAGAATTTAGTTTCCTCTAAGTAACTCTCCCCCAAAGGAATGTTTAGGGAGTTGTGGAAGGGGAAGCCTTCTGATGAACCATTGACTGATTCAACTGGGGTGTGCGGAGTGGCTGGTGGGGTCTAGACACTGAGGATATAGCAGGGGAAAGAACCGAAGTGTTTCCAGCAAAATCATGGAGCTTACATCCTGCTTTGGGGGATGGGTAGAGGGAGATGGACAGTAAACAAACTGATTTTATTATTATTATTTTGTAATGAGACAGAGTCTTGCTCTGTCGTCCAGGCTGGAGTGCAGTGACACAATCTTGGCTCACTGCAACCTCCACCACCCGGGTTCAAGCGATTCTCATGCCTCGGCCTTCCAAGTAGCTGGGATTACAGGCTTGCACCACCATGCCTGGCTACTTATTAGTAGTAGTAGTAGTAATAGTAGAGACAGGTTTCACCATGTTGGCCAGGCTGGTCTTGAACTCCTGACCTCAGGTGATCCGCCCGCCTCGGCCTCTCAGAATGCTGGGATTACAGGCGTGAGCCCCCGTGCCCAGCCAACAAACTGATTTTAATTTGTTTTACAGAAAAAGTAAAGCAGGGAGGTCATGCTATAGAAGATGAAGCAGTCAGGGAACCCCTGCCGGCGATCTTTGAGGAGGCTGTCAGGCTACAGGGCAGAGCATCCAGGGTAGACCCAACAACTGCAAAGGTCTTGAGGTGGGAGTGTGGTTGGCCTTTATAAGAAAAAGGTGCGAGAGAAGAATGGAGAGTGCTGGGGGAGAGTCCTGGGTGAGATGAGGTCAGACAAGTAGTGGGGGCCGTATCACTGTGAGCTTTTTAGAAATGCTGATGAGGGTTGGGTACCGTGGCTCACATCTGTAATCCTGGCACTTCGGGAGACCAAGACGGGTGAGTCGCTTTAGCCCAGGAGTTTGAGACCAGTCTGGGCAACATGGTGAAATCCCGTCTCTACAAAAAGTACAAAAGTTAGCTGGGCATAGCAGGGCAAGACTGTAGTCCCAACTCCTTGGAGGGTGGAGGTTGCAGTGAGCCATGTTTGCGCCACTGTACTCCAGCCTGGGCAACAGAGGGAAACTGTCTCAAAATTTAAAAAAAAAAAAAAAAGCTGATGCTTAGACCTAGGGTTGCCAGATTTAGCAAATGAAAATAGAAGACTCTCTGTTACATTTCAATTCCAGATAGACAATGAATAATTGTTTAATGTGAGTATGTCCCAATACTGCACAGGATAGGCTTATATTAAACAATTACTTATTGTGTATCTGAAATTTAAATATAGCTGGATGTCCTGTATTTTATCTGGCAACCTTATTTGGACCCTGCTCTCAGAGATTCTGATTCCATTGGTCTGGGATCTGGCCAGGCATAGGTGTTGTTCAGAAGCCCACAGGTATTTCTTTTCTTTAAAAACAAAAGAAAACAAAACAGAAAAACCAAAACACCTGCCTGGGAATTGTGGCTCATGCCTGTAATTCCAGCACTTTTGGAGACCGAGGCGTGTGGATCACCTAAGGTCAGGAGTTCAAGACTGGCCTGGCCAACATGGAGAAACCCCATCTCTACCAAATATTAAAAAAAAAAAAAAATTACTGGGTGTGGTGGTGGGTGCCTGTAGTCCCAGCTATTGGGGAGGCTGAGACAGGAGAATCACTTGAACCTGAGAAGCGGAGGTTGCAGTGAGCCGAGATGGCACCACTGCACTCCAGGCTGGGCAAAAAAGCAAGACTCAATATCAAAAAAATAATTTAAAACCAACTTTTAAGAAAGGTTTTAGGTTTAGGGGTACATCAATGGCTCCTGACCCTGTGCAGGTTTGTGGTATAGGTAAACTAGTGCCACAGGATTTTGTCTTACAGATTTCATCACCCAGGTATTAAGCCCAGTACCCAGTAGTTGTTTCTTCTGCTCCTCTCCTTCTTCCCAACCTGTACCCTCAAGTAGGTCCCAGCATCTAGTCCTCCCTTCTTTGTGTTCATGAATTCTCATCATTTAGCTCCCACTTATAAATGACAACATGCAGTATTTGATTTTTGTTCCTGCATTAATTTGCTAATGATAATAACGTCCAGCTCCATCCATATTCCTGCAGAAGAGGTGATCCCATTCTTTTTCATGGCTGCATAGTATTTCATGGTATATATATCACACATTTTCTTTATGCAATCTGTCACTGATGGACATTTAGGTCGATTCTATGTCTTTGCTATTGGCCCACAGGTATTTCAAATGTGTGGTCAGGGTCAGGAGCCATTGTTGTAGGATCGTCTACTCAGGGCTGTGGATGGAGAGTTGTAGAGTGTTGGGGGCAGTGAACTGACATGATCTCACCTTTTAAAAGGATTCCATTGGCTGCTGTGTGGAGGGCAAGAGACAGGAGTGGACAGAGGCAACTGGTTAGGAAGCTATTGCAATAGTCCAGGCCAGAAAGAGGCCTGTATTTGTTGGGTACCTACTATGGGTAGGCACAAGAGCGTATAATGGAAACAGAGGTTACTGGGCCCTCCATTTACCCTACCCCTTTTAGAATTTCTCAGGGAGGTGGGAGCCTAAGAATTTGTATTTTTAACATGCTCCCCTGGTGATTTTGATGATCAGTCAGGTTTGGAACAACTAAATTATTGAATTTAATTTTTGTGGAAGTTCTAGAAATCACCATGAATACTACTTAGGGATAACTGTCCTTGTTACTGGCTCCATGTGTCTTCCATACATACCTTATATCCTTCAACCCTATGCAGTATATATGATTATTACCCCTATTTCTCAGAGGAAGGAACTGAGGCGCAGAGAGGTTAAATAACTTGGCCAGGACCACTGAGCTAAAAGGTGGCAGAGTCAGGATTTGAACCGGGATTGGCTGATTCTGCTATCCTGCCCTTGATATTTACACTTATTTAGATGAGTTGCGGATAATGGATCCTCAGTGAGAGAAGCCTGCTTTGCTATGTCCCGCTGATGTTTCTCCTCCCAGGACCGACGTGAGGCCCGGCCTGGCCTGCGTGTTTGTTGAGAACTGAATTCTAGGGGGGCTGTCCCTGAAGGCAGCCCATATCCTTTCCCATAGAGGATCCCTATGATGCTGTTGTGCTGAACTTGAGACTGAGAGAGCCAAAAGGCCATTTATGGTCATTTTTTTTCTTACCACACTCAGAAACCAAGCTCTCCTGTAGAGGAATCGGACACTCCCTTAGAGGAAGGCCAGTGTGGAGGTTGCTTCGGATGATGTGTGGTTACCATGGATGTGACACTGCTGAGCAATCTCTTGTTTGTGTTTCCAAGCCATCTTTGACCCAAATAACTAAATAACTTTATGTTAATTGGACCATCAACTGGAATTGGCAGAGCTAAGTGTTGGGGGTTTGGAGTCAAAGCCATTTGGGTTAATATTTCCCCTTACTGTTTCCTTTTTTTTTTTTTTTTTTGAGACTAAGCCTTGGTTTGTCACCCAGGCTGGAGTGCAGTGGAGCGATCTCAGCTCATTGCAACCTCCGCCTCCTGGGTTCAAATAATTCTCTTGCCTCAGCCTCCCGAGTAGCTAGGATTACAGGCATGTGCCACCACACGCTAATTTTTGTATTTTTGGTAGAGATGGGGTTTTGCCATGTTGGCCAGGCTGGCCTCTAACTCCTGACCTCAACTGATCTGCTTGCGTTGGCCTCCCAAAGTGCTGAGATTACAGACGTGAGCCACCGTGCCCAGCAACCCGTCACTGTTTTCATGTGTTAGGTAATAATTATGTAGTTTCTTGTCATATCTCTTACACGGAGGCTTGAGTCATGACCTCTACCTGCTTCTTATCTAAGAATGCTTTGCACTTGCCCCTGATCTGATATTTTCTAATGTGTGAGATCTGTATCACTGGTGGTACATGAGGTACCTCTAGCTGGTACATGAACGTGCATTAAATCACCTTGAATCACATGGTAAGAAAGCGATTCCCTTCGATCTTTATTCTGTTGGGATTGTTTGACACTATTAAATCTTCAGAACTCCTCTGATATTTGCTAATCTTTGGTGTTTTTTCTTTTTTGAGACAGAGTCTCATTCTGTCACTCAGGCTGGAGTACAGTGGCACGACCTCAGCTCACTGCAACCTCTGCCTCCTGGGCTCAACCAATTCTCCTGCCTCAGCCTCCTGAGTAGTTAGGATTACAGGCACATGCCACCACGCTTGGCTAATTTTTGTATCTTTAGTAGAGACGGGGTTTCACCATGTTGGTCAGGCTGGTCTTGAACTCCTGACCTGGTGATCCGCCCACCTCAACCTCCTACAGTGCTGGGATTACAGGCTCCCACCACACCAGGCCTAATCTTTGGTTTTTAATGTAGGAAAATAGGCCTCAGCTCAAAGCCTAGCTTTAGATAGCATCAGAGCTATCTAAAATGTTGTGTTAGGATTTAATTATGTTGTTTATTTATTTAGTAAACCTTTTATTTTGGAAGGATTTTAGATTGACAGAAAAGTTGCAAAGAGAGTCACAGAGTTCTTATCTAAGAACCATCTAACTTTCACCCTGTTTTTCCCCAGTGTTAGCATCTTATAAAAAAAAATAGTACATTTGTTGAGACAAAGAAACCGGTATTGGATATTGGTACTTACTGTTAACTAAAGTGTGGAATTTATCTGTTTTTCCATTAAAGACCTTTTAGTGTCCCAGAATCCAATCTAGGACACCACATTGCATTCAGTATTATTTATTTATTTATTGAGACAGGGTCTTGCTCTGTTGCCCAGGCTGGAGTGCAGTGGCACAATCACAGCTCACTGCAGCCTCAACCTCCTGGGCTCAAACGATCCTCCTGCCTCAGCCTCCTGAGTAGCTGGGACTACAGGTGCACACCACGGCACCAGCTTATTTTTATATTTTTTGTAGAGACGGAGTCTCACTATGTTGCCAAGCCTTGTCTCACACTTCTGGACTTAAGTGATCCTCCCATCTCATCCTCCCAAAGTGTTGGGATTACAGGTGTGAGCCATCCTGTCTGGCCAGCATAACTTAATTAAGGAATGCTGGGGGCAGGCAGGGAGAAGTCAGGCCCAGTACTGAGGAGAAACCAGGTCCTGGAGGCCTTACTAAGGAGGGTGTAATTTACCTTGAGGGCAAGGAAGAACCACCAAAGAGTTTTAAACAAGGCTGAAATTTGTTCTTTTCCGAAGGCCCCTTTCTGGCTGCAGTGTAGAGGATGAATTCACTGTAGGTCAAAGCTGGAGGCAGTAGTGATCAACAGGGCTAGATGAAGGCTTTCTCTCCAGGGCAATTCACAAAGCTCTGAAACCCTCAGTGCAGCAAATGTGGACAGAGCAGGCATCTCAGCATAAGATTGAACAGACACCAGAGTCTCAGACCAAGCTCTTAGACTCTACGATATTATTATATTAAGTGTAATGTTTTAAAAGCTATGATGTATGTACAGAAAAAGCACATAGAAGATGTATGCACTGTTTACAAATAATTTTAAACACTCACTTGTGTAACTACCACCTAAGTCAAAAAATAAAACAGGCCAGGCAGTAGCTCATGCCTGTAATCCCAGCACTTTGGGAGGCCAAAGCAGGAGGATCCCTTCAGCCCAGGAGTTCAAGACCAACCTGGACAACACAGGACACAGCAAGACCTTACAAAAATAAAAAATCAAAAAAATTAGTTGGGTGTGGTGGTGCATGCCTATAGTCCCAGCTACTTGGGAGGCTGAGGCAGGAAGATCGCTTGAGCCTGGGATTTCAGGGATGCAATGAGCTATGATCGCACCACTGCACTCCAGCCTGGGTAACAAAGCAATACCCTGTCTCAAAATAAAAAAAAAATAGAACATTACCAACATTACCAGCATCCCGGAAGCCTCTCCCTAGTCAGAACCTCCTTCTCCTCCAGAAATACTCTCTTACGTTATTATTCAAGTTTCCTTCAGTTTTTTTACTTTAGTAAATATGGGTAGATCTTGTTTCCCCAGGTTTCGTGATGGTGATGGGGGGGGGGGTGGTCAGGAGTGTCCCTTAAATTGTACACCTTGCCAGGCACCTGACAGGCTGATGGGCTAGGAGGGTGCCCACTCTATGTTGATAACCGTGCCAGGTGTGGTACATGTCAGCTAATTGAATTGCTGTAAAATTTGTATCAGGCAGGCCTGATGAGCCTACATTTCCAAATTCAGGGAAAGGACATACCATACGCAAGGTCACAGACAGCATAAATGGTAGATGTTGGATTTTTGTTATTGTTGTTGTTGTTTATTTTTGTTTGCTTGTTTTTGAGACAGAGTCTCACTTTGTCGCTTAACCTGGAGTGTACTGGCATGATCTTGGTTCACTGCAAGCTTCACCTCCTGGGTTCCAGGTATTCTCCTGCCTCAGCCTCCCAAGCAACTGGGATTACAGGTGTCTGCCACCATGCCCCACTACTTTTTTTGTGTGTATTTTTCACAGAGAGGGGGTTTTGCCATGTTGGCCAGGCTGGTCTCGAACTCCTGACCTCAGGTGATCCGCCCACCTCGACCTCCCAAAGTGTAGGGATTATAGGTGTGAGCCACTGCGCCTGGCCCTAGAAGTTGGTTTTGACGCCAGGTCTGTCTTGACCAAGGTCACTGTTCTTTCCTTGGCTTGTTCTGATGGGGGTAGGGGAAAGTGAGGAAGGACGGGAATGATTCGGGGTGGCAGGGGGATGGTAGGTATGGGGGCTAAAAGGGGGATCTACAGCCAGACTGTCCTGCTTGGTTTCACATTCCAGCCCTGCCGCTTGGACACATTGCTGACCTTCTCTGACCTTCTTTATGCCTCAGTTTCCTGCCTGAATAGGGGTTTTGTGTTGATTCTACAAGAAGATGTGTAAAATGCCCAGCACAACAAATTATCACTCTTACCTCATGGGGTTGTCGTGAAGAATACGAGAGTTAAGTTTAGTTCAGGGAGCTTTTAGAACAGAACCCGCAGGCAGGAAGCACTCATGAGCATTGGCCACGAATATTGTTGTTCTTTTTCCTTTCCTCTCGTTCATGGGTGTGCACTGAGCTGCAGTTGCTTTGAAATTGCTGCATCTACAGTGACTTTACAGATGGTTTTCTTCTGCAGACTCATTCCAGTGATGGGCTCTCGCTGAGTGTCTGCAGAACACAGCTTGTTTCCTTTGGGGATCATGAGGCCAATGGAGTGGAGGCTAGCTAGCTTCCTCTAACAGTGGCTGGCCTGAGCTCCACACCATGTTTCCTGTCTGACCCCACTTGTAGGCAGAGCTAACATAGGCACTGCCCTCCTGGAGCCTGAAGTCAGGGAAACCTCCCCACGAAGTCAGGCTGGCTCTTAGGAGGGTGGGGACATGTGGTAGGAGGACTCCCAACCACCTGACCTGTGGCATTGCTTCTTACCTGGCATTTTGGAGGGGCTGAGAACCATGGTGGGATTTTTCAGCAGCCGGCGTCCTGGACAGTTCCTGCATTCATTCAGGGATATTGGTTGCAAGCAATAGAAACTGATTCAGGCTATCTGAAGAAAAGTTAACTGTAGAGAAGGAAACTGAGGCTTCGCTGAATCAACCAGAGGGGAAGCACCAGATGTGGGGATGATCTGGTTTGCTGCAGCGACGTTCAAACACTCATTTCTCCTTGCATCACTGGCTCTAGCTTCGAAGTTCTGGAAAAGAGCATCTTTTTGGAATAATGCAGATCAGGGGTTAATAACATGGGAACCAGGCTGCACAGCAGGAGGTGAGCAGAAGGCAAGTGAGTGAAGCTTCATCTGTATTTACAGTCACTCCCCATTGCTTGAATTACCACCAGAGCTCCGCCTCCTGTCAGATCAGTGGTCACATTAGATTCTCATGGGAGCATGAACCCTATTGTGAACTGCGCATGTGAGGGATCTAGGTTGCACGCTCTTTATGAGAATCTAATGCCTGATGATCCATCACTGTCTCCCATCACCCCCAGATGGGACCTTCTGATTCCAGGAAAACAAGCTCAAGGCTCCCATTGATTCTACATGATGGTGAGTTGCAGAATTATTTCATTATCTATTATAATGTAATAATAATAGAAATAAAGTGTACAATAAATGTAATATGCTTGAATTATCCCTAAACCAACTTCCTGTCCTGCCCCCACTTCCCTCTGTCCATGGAAAAATTGTCTCCCATGAAACTGGTTCCTGGTGCCAAAATGGTTGGGGACTACTGATTTAGATCATGTCACGACCACAGGTGAAACAGCGTGGTGAGTTTCAGGAGGACCAGGGCCCCACTTGATGTGGTAGTTGCTGGTGGAATTCTCCCTTCAACAAGATTAAACACAGGGTGGTTTCCTTAGAAAGAGAAATCAGGGGTGACTGAATCAATTCAAGAGTTGAAGGAAAGAAGAGAAGACAAATGTCCACGGTAGTCCTGTCTTCTTTGAGCAAACAGGCTCTTACAGTGGGTACCTCAGTGTCCTGAAAGAGAAGCCGGCCTGCTTCTCACTGCAGACAGGCTGCTGGGAGAAACCGTGGAGAGTGGAAAGTGCAGATGTAGCCCTAGAGTCAAACAGTCAGGTCAAATTCTAGGACCTTACTCACTGCAACCTCCACCTCCCGGGTTCAAGCAATTCTCCTGCCTCAGCCTCCCAAATAGCTGGGACTACAGGCGTGTGCCACCATGCCCAGCTAACTTTTGTAGTTTTAGTAGAGACGGGGTTTCACCATGTTGGCTAGGATGGTCTTGATCTCTTGACTTCATGATCCGCCTGCTTGGCCTCCCAAAGTGCTAGCATTACAGGCGTGAGCCACCGCACCTGGCCATAATTCAGCAATTCTCAGGCTTCCTGCCCGACTGCACATCCAGGCGGAGATGTGGACCAAGGATCATTCAGGAACTGTGGGCTCTGATTCTTACTCCATCTACAAGGTATTGGGCATTTTTGGGGATAATCACAGGGTTTCTCTGAGCATTGAATTTTTTCATCCACAAAATGGGAAAAGAAAGTATGACCTAGTTTTGGCAGTCAACCAGACTTAATTTTGAGGCTGACGCTGCTACTTACCTGCTATAAGCCTCTGGGAAAGTGACTTAGCTGAACTTGAAGTAGCCCGGTTTGATGGGCACTGTGCAAGCACAGGCACAGAAGAGGTGCTGTATTGGCTTCCTAGGGTGGCCACCTTCCTAAGGTGCCACTGACTGGCTTAATCAACAGAAATGTCTGGTCTCACACCGTTCTGGAGCCTAGGAGTGCAAGGTCAAGGTGTCAGCAGGGTTGGTTCCTGCTGAGGGCTGAGACACAATCTGTTCCGGGCCTCTCTCCTCGCTTCTAGTGTTTTCCTGGCAATCTCTGTCATCCTTGGACCTGTAGACGCATCACCCCAATCTCTGCCTCTATCAGGGCCTTTTCCCTGCGTCTTCACACCATCTTTTCTCTATACAGGTGTGTCTGTGTCCAGATATCCTCTCTTTGTAAAGACACCAGTTATAGTGGATTAGCACCCACCCTAATGACCTTATTTTAACTCAGTTATCTCTGTAAAAACCTATTTCCAAAGAAAGTCACACCCTGGGAGTTAGGACTACAATGTATCTTTTTTGGGGAAACACAATTCCACCCATAATAGGAGCTCATCATCTATTAATTTCCCTACCTCATTAAATAGGATTGCATAGCCTGCTCAGTACCTGGCACAGAGCAGAACCTCAAGAAATATTTGTTGAATAAATGAATGGATGGATTCTAGATTCCCTTGTGTGGGTTTTTTGTTGTTGTTGTTGTTGTTGTTTGTTTGTTTGTCTGAGACTGAGTCTTGCTCTGTCACTCAGGCTGGAGTGCAGTGGCACAATCTCAGCTCACTGTAACCTCTGCCTCCTTGGTTCAAGCAATTCTCCTGCCTCAGCTTCCCAAGTAGCTCAGATTACAGGTGCATGCCACCACACCTGGCTAATTTTTGTATTTTTAGTAGAGACAGGGTTTCACCATGTTGGCCAGGCTGGTCTTGAACTCTTGACCTCAAGTGATCCGCCCACCTCAGCCTCCCAAAGTTCTAGCATTACAGAAGTGAGCCACTGTTCCTGGCCTCTATGGTGTTTTGAATTCTCCAGAGAGAGAATTCTTCCAGAATTTTGAATTCTCCCAGAGATACACCCTCCCCTACTTAAAAAATGTGATTTCAAGATACTCTAACAAAAATATAAAGTTCTTGAGAACACCTCCAGACACATGCAAGAGCTTGGATCTGACTTCTCTTTTTAATGCACTCAGTGCTGTTCCCACAGCCAGAGAAATTGCAGGAAAGTTCTTTCTTCCTAGAATGGCTCTGCTTTGCCACAGATAAAGAATTAATTATTTTAGGAAAGCTTGAAAAACTTCCTCCAGTCATTTGAAAAGGGGTTCTAACAATGAACAGGAGTCCCCAGCAATAAATCAGGTGAGGCAAGGCAGTGGCTCTAGGCGGTGGGATAGGTAGACTCCCACAACCCTCTGTCCCAGGCACCCACTAAATCAGGAAGCTGTCACTGAATGGGAGGATGCCAGCTCTTCTTAATTCTTCAGTCTTAGGGACAGGGGACCCACATACCTTGATCACTTATGATGTGCTGGAATGTTCCGTCTGGTACAGCAAAGCGACTCAAAGCCCAAACTCTGGAGTTAAACTCCTGCAGGGTGACCTCAGGCATGTTTCTTCACCTCTCTGTGCCTCAAAGTCCTCACTGATAATTTGTGAACAACAGTAGTACCTCCTTCAGAGCATATGTGATAATATATGTAATACACTTTGCAGGGTGCATTTAAATAATGTCAACAATTATTGTTATCATATTGTTGAGGACGCTGCTGCTACGGAGGCTGATAATGGAAAAGGTGAATTCTAGTGCCCAGGTTTATTAAATGTCTGTTCTCATCATTCCCAGTAGGGCTTTCTAGAACTCAACCCCATCTCTCTGCCTCTCCCTGTCCTCCAACGCTTCCCATTCGACTGGCTGCCCCCTGCTGGCTGTCAAGCTGAGCAGGCCCCAAGAAACCCATTTACCCAAGGAGGCCAAAGGTGGCTGATAAAAGTAGTCCCTTAGACGCTGGGTGCTCACCCAGCAGCATCCTGAATCCTCACGTAGGCCCTGGGAGGAGTGTGTCCCCCACCTGCCACTTTACAGGTGGCAAACTAAGGCTCAGAGAAGCTGGGATTACAGGTGCCACCACTATGCCCGGTGAAGTATTTTGTGTTTTTAGTAGAGACGGGGTTTCACCATGTTGGCCAAGCTGGCCTCAAACTCCTGACCTTGGTGATCCACCCACCTTGGCCTCCCAGCGTGTTGGGATTATAGGGGTGAGCCACTGCACCTGGCCTATCATTCTCTTTTCTTCTCTTTAGCATGGATGACAGATTCTAAAATTCTCTGGCCTCTCTAAGCAGCTGACTGCTAGAATTTGGAGGCTCCTGAAATTAGTTTCCTGTTCTCCATGCACCTCTCAAAAACCCTCAAGTGCTGACCAGATTCCCGCTTCTTTTGGAGTTGCACACAAAGGAAGCAGCATCATAAGGCAGAAGGAGCCCGGGCAACCTCAGGCAGGCGAATTCACCCCTCTGATCCTCAAGCTCCTCCTTTGCAAGAGAAGGATAATAATGGCCTGTACTTCCTAAGGTTGTTGCGAAGATTAACTAGATAGTGCATGTAAAGCAGTTAGTGTAGTACTTGGCACAGAGTAAGTATTGGATAAACAAGTACCCACCGTTATTACGGTAGAAATGGTGCCATTAGCAACTGAACCCTTAGGGGAGGTTTTGATCTCGGTGAAGGGTCAGAGAAATATTACAGATCGAATAGGAGTGGAGGAGTGAGCGGGAGGGAATGTTCCTTGCCTATCCCACTGGCAGCCATCCCAAACTGACATGCCCAGGGCCAGCTCAGGCAGTGACCCTCCTCCTCTTGAGAGACAGGGTGTTCTTCAGGCCCACTTGGTCTGGCTTAAAGGCATGAGTCTGTGCATGCCTACACACTCACATACTCTCAGCTCCAGTCGTCATTAGGGCCAATGGCATGAGTGTCAGCGTTGCCCTGAGACACCGGCACTCCTGTGAGGTTTCAAGTCTGTTTCCCATTTATGGGGCCTGTGGAAGGAAATCATGTGTGGCCTCCCAGCCTCTGCTCACCTGCCCTCCTGCATAAACCCCTGGCTGGAGCTGCCCCTGGCAACCATGGAAAGCCATTTCCTCCAGCCGATGCCTCCCCTGTGTTAAGAAGCAGACATGGCAGAGAGAAGGCACAAAAAGCCTTGCAACTCACAGGGTCAGGTGGGAAAGGTGGGGTTATTGGTGAGGACCGTTGCATTTATGGGGCCTCTTATCTTTATGACAAAAGGGCAAATGGGACTTGGGATGCAATAACAAAGAAAGTAACATCCATAAAGATCTTGTTCTAACGTGTGGGACTGTGAAATAGATGGGTAGCTGGACTTGCTGTATGTGAACTGCAGTCCTGGTAACCCTGAGATTTGCTGCTACGTCAGGGCCTGGTGGCTCTGAGTGGGGACGTGAGATTGCTGGGAGCTATGCCCAAACCCTGCCCTTTCCACCCCTCCCCAACTCTGCCAGCTAAATTGGTACTCCCCTTGCAGCTTCAGAAACACCATCCCGTCACATACACTTTGTCTCTCCAACACTAGGGTGGACTCGATGGGAGACCCAAACAACCAGGACATTTGCGGAGGCTGGGACGGGCACGAGATGCACAGTTAGAGGAAGCACAGTGGGCCCTCCCCATGGACTCTAAGCTCCCAGGAGGGAAAATGTGTAACAACAGGAAACGTGAACCACCTGCTGCCCCAAACATACACACACAAACACACACATGCACGCGCGCACACACACACACACACACACAGACACACAAAACAAACCAATGGAAAACAAGAAAATAAACCAGCTACATAAATTGCAAAAAAATGGAATTCCAGTTCTATTCTACAATAGCATCAATACTGGAATACTTTCATCAAGTTATATAACAAAAAAACCAGGAACATTGGAATAAGAGGAAGGGGCGCTCCCCCCATCTTGTCGTGTTCAAATAGTTTGTGTCTCCTCCCCTACCCCCAACAGTTTAGCTGTGCTATAACAAGGGCAGGCAAGCCTGCCATCCAAGCATGTAATTCTTGACCCAGGATGGCCATCTCGGCTTTGGCTTGCAAACCCCACTGGCATGTGACTTCCCAAAGGAGTCAGTCTTAGTCTGTCACCCCTTACCCTGTACATTGTGGAAGTCAGGCGGCCCAAGAGCAGAAAGGGCTGCAGGTGCAGCCTCATCAGAGGGGGCTCAGGCAATGGAAGAGATGTGGCTGTGTTTCTGCTCTCTACAGAAGAGAGTCCTGGAGGAGGGCCAGCAGCTGCCCCGGGTGCTGGGGAGACAGCAGAAGAGGGTGGACATCAGCAGGGCCAGGGCGATGATGAAGGTGAGCACCCACCGTAAGACACCAGGGTAGACGAAGGGGCCGATGAGGGTGATGAGCAAAGCCAGCAGGAGTAGGTGGGCGGCCAGGCGCCGGGCTGCCACGTGGTTGGCACTTAGTTCATCCTGCTCATCCTCTCCCACCAAGCTGGGGTGCCCTGCTGCCAAGGCGGCAGGATCCGCCAGCTCCTGAGGACAGAGCGGTACCTCTGTGCATGGCCGGGCCAGCCGCCCCACCACCGCCTCGTGGTCACGCAGGCTGCAGATGAGGCCCCCAGGAATGGCAGTAACCTTGCGGCACAGCGGGCAGGTGATGGACCAGGTGTTGTCCTGCACACACAGCAGGAGCTTCAGGCAGATGGCGCAGAAGGCATGCTGGCAGGCCAGCAGCTTGGGCGACCGAGCACAGCTGTAGGGCTCCCGACACACCGGACACTCCAGGTCACATTCTGTGGAGCCATGATGATCCACAGTGGGGCCCACAGCGGTGGTGATTGTGGTGGCTCCTGCGGAGTCGGGCTGGGGCTGCTGTAGGGTCTCGGTGCAGGCCATTGTGGGCACAGGGGCCGGGGGACACTGTCGCTCAGCACCTGGGCATTGGCAGAGAGTGTTTTACTCTGGCCAGGTGCCTGCTGACAACAGCTGTCTGGCACGCCTCTCTCCCAGAGCCGCCCAGCTTGTTTCTTGGCTTACGTTGTCCCTTCGGTTATTGTTATTTATTTTCTCAAAACCTATGGTTAATCAGTAACTTGCAGGTCTGGAGACTTTGCCTGATAGGAGGGCAAAGGGGGCGGGGCCTAGTGATCAGGACTTTCCTATTGGGGCCGGGTGCCTGGTGGGTGCCCACAGGACGGTGGCTCAAGCTTTGGGATGCATCAGAATCCAACTCTCTCACCCCCACGTCCCTTGTCCCTGAACCTTTTATTTATTTTTGTTATTTAACTCTTTTTTTTTGAGACTGAGTCTCGTTCTGTCACCCAGGCTGGAGTGCAGTGGCACGATCTCGGCTCACTGGCATCTACAAACCTACACAGTTAACAGACAGCCCTATGAATTGGAGCTAAGTGGATTGGGGGAACCCCACTTTCTCACACACAACCTTTTGGATGTCAGGATGAGCGGGAAAAAGCTTGTTTGCACTTGGAGCACATTTACAGCAGGTGGCCTTGTGAAGAAGAGAGGAGAGGTGAGAACCATGAGTGGAAGGAGGACAAAGCCCAGCCCAGCAGAGAAACAAACCACAAACAGCCCACAGGTGTTCAGCACCTGCTACTGGCTTCCTTTCTTTAGAGTAACAGCAGTTGTATTCACGGTTACAGTTGTATGAGCCTCCCGTCTGGCCCTGCTACGCATGTCACATACCTAATGATAGGTGTTCTGTTGTGTGCTAGGCATGCGGAGTATCCAGCAGTACTAAGAACAACTGCCATTTATTTGGGCCTACTCTAAGCCAAGCCCTGTGCCAGGGGTTCCAGCCTCCATTTCCCAGAACCCTGATACAGCCCCGTAGGGAAGGGCAGGAAGCAAGGGCAGGGTGTGGTCAGGGTAGGCTGCTGGCTGCCTGCCAAGGGGCCCTCCATGGGGCAGGACCTTGTGGAATTTCCCAGCGTCCAAGGTCTGGTTGAATCAATCTCATCAGTTCGTTTAGATGCAACTGGCCTCAGCCAGGTGACGCAGGCTAACAGGACTCGTGTGAGACCGGCAGATATTAGCAGCACAGCAGTTAGGAAAACGTGACTCCCTTACCTTGCCCTGAAGGGCAGAGGGTGGGGTGGCCTGTCCACTCCCTCAAACAAATGTCTCATTTGGGCCACTTTGAACCCAGAAGCCGGTGTGAAGGATCCTTTGGTGCTTATGTCACCTGTCGAGGACCATACAGAGTCCTGTGACTCTGATTCAGCTCTTTGCCTCACACCAACAGCTGGTACTGCAGGCCACCCTCTCTATGTCCTGGAGTCACCAGCCCTACAGAGGCTCCCCCTGGGCCCTCAGTCCTTGAAATCCAAATCTCTCACCATCCCATCCCATTTCTTCTCAACCTGTAGCCAGACCACCAGTTATCTCTGTGAAAGGAAAATAAAACTTGGGGTCCCCAAATCACTAAGCCAAAGGGGAAAGTCAAGCTGGGGACTGCTTAGGGCCAACCTGCCTCCCATCTATTGGAAGCCACCCCTCTGCTCCCTGAGACAAAGACTGCTCTGATTGCCTCCTTTGGAGACGCTAATCAGAAACTCAAAAGAATGCAACGGTTCTTATCTACCTATGACCTGGAAGTCCCCTCCCTGCTTCCAGTCTTCCTGCCTTTGCTTCAAGTTGTCTCACGTTTCCAGATGGAAACCAATGTTCATTTTACATGTTGATTGACGTCTCATGTCTCTCTAAAATGTATAAAACCAAGCTGTAGCCTGGCGTGATGGTTCACACCCATAACACAGCACTTTGGGAGTCCGGAAGGGAGGAGATGGATCACAAGATCAGGAGTTCCAGACCAGCCTGGCCAAGATGGTGAAACCCCGTCTCTACTAAAAATACAAAAATTAGCCGGGTGTGGTGGCACGTGCCTGTTCAATTGCTTGAACCCGGGAGGCGGAGGTTGCAGTGAGCCAAGATCATGCCATTGCACCCCAGCCTGGGTGTCAGAGTGAGACTTTGTCTCAAAATAAAAAAACAAAAAATAAAAACAAGCAAACAAAAAAACCAAGCTGTGCTCTGTCCACCTTGGGCACATATCAGGACCTCCTGAGGCTATCACTCAACCTTGGCAAAATAAACTTTCTGAATTAACTGAGACCTGTCTCAGATATTAAGGGTTCACATCTCTATCACGTTTCCCCCCAGATCAACCTGAAGGGGGCCTTGGATCTAGTTCTGGGAATCTGGTTTCTTCCCCATGCCTCGCATTCTTTCCGCTTTTTTCAGTAGCAGTTTTCTGTTTTCAAGTTAGGCAACCACTGCTTCCCGCTGTCATTCCGTGTGCTCATGGTGAGGGTGATCTCTGGCTCCAGCTCTTTGGAAGTGGGCTACTGGTTCGATTCAGAGAGGGCCAATCAGCGTGCTCTGTTCTGCAGGCTGCAGCCATTGGTTTAGGCATAGGCATGTAATCTAAGCCATGCCAATGAGATTCAATTCTGGAACTTCTGTTGGAACTCTTGAGAAGTTTCTCTGCTGGGTTTCCAAGTTAGAGAATGAAACCCTGGGGCTGCCAGGACCACAGTGTGCAGAGAACCTGCTCAAGAGTAAGGTCAGCACAAAAGAAAAATGAGATAAGCATCAGACAAAGGCCTGATTACATTATTTGAACACCTAGATCCAGCCACGCCTGAAGCTGGCACCTAGCATTGGATTTTTCACCGACATTAACCTATAAAATCTATCCTGATTTTTATTCTTAAATCAGTTCAAATTAAACTCTGTCTCTTGCAAGTGAAAACTTCTAAGTAACACAGCAATGGATGAAGAAAATAAGTTTTTGCTTGCTCTCTGACAAAGGGTCAGGCTTTGATGAGACAGCCAGACTTTGTACACGGCCAAGAGTGACCTAACACCTTTGTTTTAGGACGCTAGAAGAGATTCTATGTTTTGACTTGTATTGTATAATGTTCTTTTCTGTTTGTGAGACTCTAGGATGGATTAGGGATGGGAGGAGAAAAATGTGTTGAGCCACATTCATTTATAATAAGAATAGAAAATCAGGTGGGTCACACAGTGATGTTAGCTTGGCTAGTGTCCCTCTCTAATTTTTCTTTCTTTCTTTCTTTTTTTTTTTTTGAGATAGAATCTTGCTCTGTCTTGCCCAGGCTAGAGTGCAGTGGTGCCGTCTCAGCTCACTGTAACCTCCGCCTCCTGGGTTCAGGTGATTCTCCTGCCTCAGCCTCCTGAGTAGCTGGGACTACAAGCACGTACCACCACACTCAGCTAATTTTGTATTTTCAGTAGAGACAGGGTTTCACCATGTTGGCCAGGCTGGTCTCAAACTCCTGACCTCAGGTGATCCGCCTGCCTCAGCCTCCCAAAGTGCTGGGATTACAGGTGTAAGCCACTGTACCCGGCCAGCCAGTGCCACACTCTCTAGCCAGCTTAATGGGAAATCAAATTGTCAGAAGGTAGCTGAGTGAGGTTGAAATCAGACCAGGGCAAGTTATTTGGGGTTAGAGTCTGCAAAATAACCTTTTGACATCACTGGGCAACCACCGTTAAGAAAACATATTGGCTACAACAATGCAAGTATTACAGAAATAGACAAAGTAGAATGTGACAGTTCCTTTTACTACAACCCCTTAGAAATGACTACTGTTAATAGAGCATTCCTTCCTGTTGTCCTCCTCCTACCACCTCGGCTTAAAAACAACTTTGTTTCTTTAAAGTGCCTTGCCTAGGCGGGGCG
>CAUYQU010011335.1:0-23998 GCA_963574635.1 Cheracebus regulus
TCTTTAAGGATGTTGAATGTTGGCCCCCACTCTCTTCTGGCTTGTAGGGTTTCTGCTGAGAGATCTGCTGTGAGTCTGATGGACTTCCCTTTGTGGGTAACCCGACCCTTCTCTCTGGCTGCCCTTAGCATTTTCTCCTTCCTTTCAACCCTGGTGAATCTGATGATTATGTGCCTTGGGGTTGGTCTTCTTGAGGAATATCTTTGTGGTGTTCTCTGTATTTCCTGGACTTGAATATTGGCCTGCCTTGCAAGATTGGGGAAGTTTTCCTGGATGATATCTTGAAGAGTATTTTCCAGCTTGGATTCATTCTCTTCGTCACATTCGGGTACACCTATCAAATGTAGATTAGGTCTTTTCACATAGTCCCATATTTCTTGGAGACTTTATTCATTCCCCTTTACCCTTTTGTCTCTAATCTTGCCTTCTCACTTGAGTTTATTGATCTGATCTTTGACCTCTGATATCCTGTCTTCTGCTTGGTCAATTCGGCTGTTGAAAATTGTGCATGCTTCATGATGTTCTCGTGTTGTGTTTTTCAGCTCCATCAATTTACTTATAGTCCTCTCTAAGTTGTCCATTCTTGTTAGCATTTCCTCAAATCTTTTTTCAAGGTTCTTAGTTTCTTTGCATTGGGTTAGAACATGTTCTTTTAGCTCACAGAAGTTTCTTATTACCCACGTTCTGAAGCCTGATTCATTCGTTTCATCACACTCCATCTCCGTCCAGCCTTGTTCCCTTGCTGGCGAGGAGTTGTGATCCCTTGTTGGAGGAGAGGTGTTCTGGTTTCGGGTGTTTTCATCCTTTTTGCACTGGTTTCTTCCTATCTTTGTGTATTTGTCCTCCTGTTGTCTCTGTAGTTGCTGACTTTCAGATTGGGCCTCTGAGTGGACGTCTAGTTTGTTGATGATGAAGTTATTTCTGTTTCTTAGTTTTCCTTCTAACAGTCTGGCCCCTCTGCTGTAGGACTCCTGAGGTCCACTCCAGTCCCTGCTTCCTGGGGATCGCCTGTAGCAGCTGCAGGACAGGGAAGGTTGCTACCAGTTTCTTCTTCTGCTATCTTTGTCCCAGAAGAATGCCCGCCAAACGTCAGTCTGATCTCTCCTTTATGAGGTGACTCTTTGGATATACGGGGGTCAGGGAGCTGCTTGAGGAGACAGTCTGTTCTTTATAGGAGCTCAAGTGCTGAGTTGTGAGCTCCATTGTCCATTCAGAGCTGCTGGGCAGGTAGGTTTAAGTCTGCTGCAGCAGAACTCATATACCGCCTTTTTTTCCCCCAGTTGTTCTGTCTCGGGGAGTTAGGGCTTTATTTATGAGTTTCTGGTGTGCTGCTGCCTTTTAGTTTTCTTTTCAGGGCTGCCCTGCCCAGCAAGGAGGCAACCCAGTCACTGTCTGCCTACAGAGGCTTTGCTGAGCTGCTGTGGGCTCCGCCCAGCTGCCGTGTGAACTTTCCTGCAGTCCTGTTTATATGGGTGTAATTAGAACTGCCTGGGCAATGGTGGCCCACCTTTGTAATGGCGGGTTGCCTCGGCAACCGCGGGTTGCCTCGGCAACCGCAGGCTGCCTCCGCAATGGTGGACTACCTCTGTAGTGGTGGAGTGCCCCGTAATGTTGGACACCCCTCCCCCACAGAACTGGACCATCCCGGGTTCAGCTGCGCCTGCTGTGAAACTCAACCAAGAGCGTTTCCAATTGCTGTTTTAGCCGAGCCTGATCACCTGGCTCGCTGTCTTAGAGCCTTTTGGTTTTTTAGTTGAATGGTCGACTCCCAGGTGTTCCAGTCGCCTGTTGAAAAGGCGCCAGGATCTGTGTGATTTCCCCTGCGGGGACACACTGCTCAGGCTGAAACAGCAGTGCTGAGATTCATCGCGCTTTTTTTGCCTGGGAATCTCCTGGGCTGGCTCCCTCATTCAGTCCTCTTTTTAATCTGCCTTCCCGTAACTGCACTTGCCCATTAAAAGGGCACACAGACCAGTGTATTTTGTATGGAGAACCACCACGTCAGGGTGCCGGCAAAGCAGCTGCGCTGGCGGAAGCAGTCGCGCCGGCCGAAACCGCTGCTCTGGCGACCTGTGGGGCTGCTCTGCCTGGGAATCTCCTGGTTTGGGGGTAATAAAAGTCCGTCTGGAGATGCGGCGTCCACTCACCCTCTGCACTTTCACTGGGAGCTGCAATCCTAAGCTGCTCCTAACTGGCCATCTTGGATCTGTAGCCTGAAATTTACTATTTCTTAACCATAATAGCAATCTCAGACAATGAATTTAAAAACCTAGGTAAAATGGACAAATTTCTAGAAAATAAAAATTATTTAAAATGGCTCAAGAAGAAATAGAACATCTTAATGTTTCTATAACTCTTAACCTATAATCAGTAGTTTAAAATCTTTCCCCAAATAAAACACTATGCCTGGATTATTTCACAGGTAAGTGCTATAAAAACTGAAGAAAAATATAATTCCAAATTTACAAATTTCAGAGAATACTAAAAAAGAAGCATTTTCTACATTGATTAAAATATAAGTTTATCTATATTTGATAGGAACCAAGATAACAATGACTTAAAACATGTAGAGTTTTATTTTCTGTCTCTTATCATAGTCTGGAGACAGCTGGCCAGTACTGGTATAGCTGACTGCTTTTTAAGGTCATCTGTGGCAAATCTAGTACTGCACAGTTTCAGCATCTCAGGCTTCTTTTGCTATGTTGCTCCATCATACAAAAAATGGTATCTTTGAACACCTAGTCTAAGAAGGCTCACAACCATATTCTCATTTCCATGAACAGTTGAGAGGATGGGTTGAAGAAGGGAACCTCTTCTTTTTTTTCCATAGGTTATTGAGGAACTTGTGGCGTTTAGTTACATAAGTAAGTTATTTGGTGGTCATTTGTGAGATTTTAGTGCACTCATCACCCAAGCACTGTATACTGCACCCAATTTGTATTTTTTTATCCCTCACTCACTTCCCACCCTTTCCATTGTGTCATTCTTATGCCTTTGTGTCCTCAAAGGTTAGCTCCCAATTATCAGTGAGAACATACAACATTTAGTTTTCCATTCCTGAGTTACTTTACTTGGTATAAGTCTTTAGTTTCATCCAGGTCACTGAAAATGCCATTATTTCATTCCTTTCTATGGCTGAGTAGTATTGCATCATTATATATAATACACACACACACACACACACACATATATATTTCATTTGGTTTCTTTATTCAGTCATTGATGGACATTTTGGTTGGTTTCACATTTTTGTAGTTGTGAATTGTGCTGCTATAAATGTGTGTGCAAGTATATTTTTCATACAATAACTTCTTTTCCTCTGGGTAGATACCCAGTAGTGGGACTTCTCAATCAAATGATAGTTCTACTTTTAGTTGTTTAAAGAATCTCCACACTGTTTTTCATAGTGGTTGTACTAGTTTACATTGACACCAGTAGTGTAGAAGTGTTTCCTGTTAACCACATCCATGCCAAATCTATTATTTTTGATTTTTTGATTATGGCCCTTCTTGAAGGAGTAAGGTGGTATTGTATTGTTGTTTTGATTTGTATGTTTCCCTGCTCATTAGTGATATTGACCATTTTTAAATATGTTTATTGGCCATTGTATATCTTCTTTTAAAAATTGTCTCTTGATGTCCTTAGCTTCCTTTTTGATGGGATTGTTTTTCTTGCTAATTTGTTTGAGTTTGTTATAGATTCTGGATATTAGTCCTTTGACAGATGTACAGATTGTGAAGATATTCTCCCACTCTGTGGAGGGTCTGTTGACTCTGCTGACTAATTTTTTTGTAGTCTAAAATCTCTTTAGCTTAATTAAGGGTAGCTATTTATCTTTATTTTTGTTACATTTGCTTTTGGGTTGTGGGTCATAAAATCCTTGCCAAAGCCAATATCTGGAAGGGTTTTTCCAACGTTATTTTCTAGAACTTTATAGTTTCAGGTCTTAGATTTAAGTTATTGATCCATCTTGAGTTGATTTTGGCATAAGGTAAAATATGACAATTCAGTTTCATTCTCCTACATATGGCTTGCCAATTATGTCAGCATCATTTGTTTAATAGGGTGTCCTTTTCCTACTTGATGCTTTTGTTTGCTTTGTCAAAAATCAGTTGGCTTAAGTATTTGGGCTTATTTCTGGGTTCTCTATTCTGTTACATTGGTCTTCATGCCAAATTTTTATACGAGTACCATGTTGCTTTGGTAACAATGGCCTTATAATATAGTTTGAATTTAGGTAATGTGTTGCCTCCAGATTTGTTCTTTTTGCTTAGGCTTGCTTTGGCTATGTGGGCTATTTTGGTTCCATATGAATTTTAGGATTGTTTCTTCTAGTTCTGTGAAGAATGATGGTGGTATTTTCATGGAAATTGCATTAAATTTGTAGATTGCTTTTGGCAGTATGATTATTTTTACAATATTGATTCTACCCATCCATGAGCATAGAATGTGTTTTACTTTGTTTGTGTTGTCTATTATTTCTTTCAGCAGTGTTTTGTAGTTTCCTTTAGTAGAGGTTTTTCACCTTTTTGGTTAGGTATATTTCTAGGTGTATTTCATTTTATTTTTTTAGCTGTTGTGAAAGGGGTTGAGTTCTTGATTTAATTCTCTGCTTGGTGGCTGTTGGTGTATAGAAGAACTACTAATTTGTGTATATTAATTTTTCATCCAGAAACTTCGCTGAATTGTTATATCAGTTCTAGGAGCTTTCTGGAGGATTCTTTAGGGTTTTCTAGGTAAACAATTATATCATCAGCAAACAGTGACAGTTTAACTTCCAAATTTACCAATTTGGATGCCCTTTATTTATTTATATTGTCTAATTGGTCTGACTAGGACTTCCAGTACTATGTTGAAGAGGAGTGGTAACAGGGGGCATTCTTGTCTTGTTTCAGTTCTCAGAGAAAATGCTTTCAAGATTTTCCCATTCAGTATTATGTTGTCTGTGAGTTGTTCATAGATGGCCTTTATTACATTGAGATATGTCTTTTATATGCTTATTTTGCTGAGTTTTAATCATAAAGGGATGCTGGATTTTGTTGAATGCTTTTTCTGCATCTATTGAAATGATCATGTGATTTTCATTTTTAATTACCTTTATATGGTGTCTCAAATTTGTTGTCTTGCATATGTTAAACAATCATTGCATCCATGTTATAAAACCCACTTGATCATGGAGGATTATCTTTTTGATATGATTTTAGATTCTGTTAGCTAGTATTTTGTTGAGGTTTTTTCATCTATGTTCATCAAGGATGTTGGTCTGCAGTTTTTTGTTATTGTTTTTATATCCTTTCCTGGCTTTGGTATTAGGGTGATACGGGCTTTATAGAATGATTTAGGGAGGATTTCCTTTTTCTCTGTCTTTGGGAATGGTGTCAATATAATTGGTACCAATTCTTCTTTCAATGTCTGGTGGAATTCTGCTGTGAATCCATCTGGTCCCAGACTTCTTTTTGTTGGTAAATTTTTTTTTATTACCATTTCAATCTTGCTGCCAGTTAATGGTCTGTTCAGGGTAGCTAATTCTTTCTGATTTAAGCTAGGAGGGTCGTATCTTACCAGGAATTTATCCATCTCCTCTAGGTTTTCTAGTTTATATACCTGAAGGTGTTCATAGTAGCCTTGAATGATTTTTTTGTATTTCTGTGGTGTTTTGTTTCTAATTGAGCTTATTTAAATTTTCTCTCTTCATTTCTTTTTTAATCTTACTAATGATCTATCTGTTTTATTTATCTTTTCAAAGAACCAGCTTTTTGTTTCATTTATCTTTTATATTTTTCTGTTTGTTTCTATTTCATTTAGTTCTGCTCTGATCTTTATTTTTTTTTATTCTGCTTTTGGGTTTGGTTTGTTCTTGGTTTTTCTAGTTCCTTGAGGTGTGACTTTAGATTGGTTGTTTGTGTTCTTTCAGACTTTTTGATGCAAGTGTTTAGGGCTATGAACTTTCCTCTTAGTTTTTTTATTGTATCCCAGAGGTCTTGGTAGGTTGTGTCACCATTGTTGATAAGTTTGAAGAATTTTTAAATTTCCATCTTGATTTTATTTGTGTTTCAGTGGTCTTTGAGGAACTAGTTATTTAATTTCCATGTATTTGCATGGTTTCAAAGTTCCTTTTGGAGTTGATTTTCAGTTTTATTTTACTGTGGCCTGTTTACTGAGGCTCGTTTTATGGCCTATCATATGGTCTACCATGGAGAAAGTTTTATGCACTGATGAATAGAATGTATATTCTGTGGTTGTTGGGTAGAATGTTCTTTAAGTATCCATCAAGTCCATTTATTCTAGGGTATAGTTTCAACTCATTGTTTCTTGATTGACTTTCTGTCTTGATGACTTGTGTAGTGCTGCCAGTGGAATATTGAAGTCCCCAACTATTGTGCTGCTGTCTGTCTCATTTCTTAGGTCTGTTAGTAATTGTTTTATAAATTTGGAAGCTCCAGTTTATGTGCACATATATTTAGGATTGTGATATTTTTCTGTTGAAAAAGCCTTTTGTTATTATACAGTGTCACTCTTTGTCTTTTAAAACTGTGATTGCTTTAAAGTTTATTTTGTCTGATATAAGAATAGCTACTCTGGCTTGCTTTTGGTGTCCATTTGCATAAGATGCCCTTTTCCACCCCTTTACCTTAAGTTTATATGAGTCTTTATGTGTTAGGTGAGTCTCTTGAAGACAGTAGAATTATGAATTCTTATTTGTTCTGCAATTCTGTATCTTTAAATGGAGCATTTAGACCATTTACATTCAACGTTAGTACTGCGACATGAAGTACAATTCTATTATACTGTTACGTGTATTTCTTTGGGTTTTTTAAATTGTATTTTTTTGTATGTCTTGTGAGAGTTATGCTTTAAAAAGGTTCTGTTTTGATGATTTCCAGGGTTTGTTTTAAATTTAGACCTCCGTTTAGTAGTGTTTATAATGCTGGCTTGGTAGTGGCAAATTCTCTCAGCATTTGTTTGTCTGAGAAAGGCTATATATTTCCTTCACTTATAAGCTTAGTTTAACTGGATACAAAATTCCTGGTTGATAATTGTTTTATTTGAAGAGGTTGAAGATAGGACCCCAATCCCTTCTAGCTTGTAGGGTTTGTGCTGAGAAATCTCCTGTTTATCTGATAGGTTTTTTTGATCCATTACCTGGTGATTTTGCCTCATAGCTCTTAAGATTCTTTCTTTTGTCTTAACTTTAGATAATCTGATGATAATGTGCCTAGGTGATGATCTTTCTGTGATGAATTTCCCAGGGTGTTCTTTGTTTTTCCTGTATTTTGATGTCTAGGTCTCTATCAAAGCTAGGAAAGTTTTCCTTGATTATTCTCCCAAATATGCTTTCCAAACTTTCAGATTTCTCTTCTTCCTTAGGAACACCAATTATTCTTAGGTTTGATCATTTAGCATAATTCCAGATATCTTGGAGGCTTTGTTTATAATTTTAATTTTTTTCTTTGTTCTTGTTGCATTGGTTAATTCAAAAACTTTGTTGTTGAACTCTGTTATTCTTTCTTCTGCTTGTTGAATTCTATTGCTGAGACTTTCCAGAGCATTTTGCATTTCTATAAGTGTGCCCATTGTTTCCTGAAGTTTTGATTGTTTTTTATTTATGCTATCTATTTCATCGAAAATTCCTCCTCCCATTTCTTGTATCTTTATTTGTACTTTCTTAAATTGAGCTCCACTTTTCATTGATGTCTCCCTGATTAGCATAATAACTAACCTTCTGAATTTCTTTTTAGGTAAATCAGGAATTTATTTTTGATTTGGATCCATTGGTGGTGAGCTAGTTTGATTTTTGTGGGGTGTTAAAGAACTTTGTTTTATCATATTAGCAGAGTTGGTTTTCTGTTTTCTTTTCATTTGGGTAGGCTATATCAGAGGAAAGGTATAGGGTTTAATGCTGCTTTTCATATTCTTTTGTCCGATGGGTGTTTCTTTGATGTAATATTCTCTCTTTTTTCCTAGGGATGTGACTTCCCTCAGCTCACTAGAGCTGAGCTGTAGTGATTGTTATTTTCCTTCTGGATCTAGCCACCCAACAAGTCTACCTGGCTCTGGGCTTGTACTGGGGGTTGTCTGCACAGTGTCTTGTGATGTGAAACATCTGTGAATCTCTCAGCTGTGGATACCAGTACCTGCTCCAGTGGAAGTGGCAGGGGGTGGGGGTTAAAATGGACTCTGTGAGGTTCCTTATCTTTGGTTGTTTAATGCAATATTTTTGTGTTTGTAGTCCTTCTGTTGGGAGGTGGTTCTTTTAAAAGAGTATCAGTCATGGTAGCATGGGGAAGAACAGGTGGTAGGCAGAGCCCTAGAACTCCCAAGATTTTATACCCTTTGTCTTCAGCTACCAAGGTGGATAGAGAAGGACCATTAGGTAGGGGCAGGGCTAGGCATGTCTGAGCTCAAACTCTGCTTGAGTGGGTCTTGCTGCAGCTCCTGGGGGATGGGGGTGTGATTCCTAGGTCAATGGAATAATTTTCCTAAGAGGATTATGGCTGTCTTTACTGTGTCATGCAGTTTGCCAGGGAATTGAGGGAAAAGTTTGTCATCTTAGGCCTTACCTAGCTCTCATACAACCCAAAGATCTGGTCTCACTCTCACCGTGCCCCATTTAATAGCACTGAGTCTGTTTCTAGGCAGTGAGTGAGCAGGGCTGAAAACTTGCCCAAGGCTACCTGCCTCCCAGCTGTGAAAGCAAGTAAGGCTTTCCTGCCTCCTCCACCTGTAAAGTCTGCACACCAGATTCATGCCCTCCCCTAAGTTCTGGCCAGTAGATATCTTGATCACTTCAAATTGTTACAAAGTTCAGCTGAAGGATTTTTTCCCTGTGGCCTTTTCCCAGTGTCCCTGGTAGCCCTCCCGAAAGACCCCTGTGAGGCCAGGCAGAAATGATTTGCTAAAATACCCAGAAAGCCCACGGGGCTTTTTCCATTGTTTCCTCTATGCCTGTATTTTACTCAACTCTCTAAATTGACTCAGCCCTGGTAAGGTTAGACTATTCTCCAGTGATCTAAGCCTTCAGTTTCCCCAGTGAGGGTGTGTATTTGTGGGTGAGCAATCCCCATTTTCCACTTTCACTGTTTGGGCAGTCACAGTATTGAGTTGTCTACTGGGTCCTGTAGGAGCAATCTACTTTCTTCAGAGGGTCTCAGGGGACCTCTTTCTTAAAAGCCACATCCCTGAATTTGTCCTAT
This sequence comes from Cheracebus regulus, assembly GCA_963574635.1. NCBI lineage: Eukaryota > Metazoa > Chordata > Mammalia > Primates > Pitheciidae > Cheracebus > Cheracebus regulus. The sequence continues at coordinate 9,195 of CAUYQU010011335.1, forward strand.
ATCTCATAAATCAAAGCTTAGTCACATGATCACACAAATTTGCAAGGGAGGTTGAAAAATATAGTCTGATTTTGAACATCCAGGTGTCTGGAGACTTTATTATTCAGATTTCTAGGGATTTCTATTACCTTAGAGAAAGAGAGAAGACAAACTCTGCCACATGCTCCAGCTTATTTTATATAGATAATATTACCTTGACACTAAATCAAGGTAAAGACGCTGACAAATAAATATATTTCAAAAATTATTTAAAAATTTACTAAATTGAATCAAGCAATGCATAAAGCTAATCTATCCTTTCTCTCTCTCTCTCTCTCTATTTATTTATATATATATATGCAATGCCTCTTCTTTTATATATATATATATATATATTTTATATATATATGTCTGTGTGTGTGTGTGTGTGTATCCATCATGATCAAGCCAACTTGATCATGATGGATAAGCTTTTTGATGTGCTGTTTGATTCGGTTTGCCAGTATTTTATTGAAGATTTTTGCATCAATGTTCATCATGGATATTGGCCTGAAATTTTCTTTTTTAGTTGTGTCTCTGCCAGGTTTTGGTATCAGAATGATGTTGGTCTCATAAAATGAGTTAGCGAGGATTCCCTCTTTTTGTATTGTATGGAGTAGTTTCAGAAGGAATAGAACGAGAACCTCTTTCTACCTCTGGTAGAATTTGGCTGTGAACCCTTCTGGTCCTGGACTTTGTTTTGGTTGGGAGGCTATAAATTGCTTCCTCAACTTCAGATCTTGTTATTAGTCTATTCAGGGATTCAACTTCTTCCTGCTTTAGTCTTGGGAAGGTTTATGTGTCCAGGAATTTATCCATTTCTTTTACATTTACTGGTTTATGTGCATAGAGCTATTTGTAGTAATCTCTGATACTAGTTTGTATATCTGTGGAATTGGTGGTGATATCCTCTTTAACATTTTTTTTATTGCATCTATTAGATTTTTATCTCTCTTCTTTTTTATTAGTCTGGCTAGGACTCTATCTATTTGGTTGATGTTTTCAAAAAAACACCTCCTGGATATATTGATTTTTTGAAGGGATTTTTTTGTCTCTATCTCCTTCAGTCTGCTCTGAGCTTGGTTATTTCTTCTCTTCCGTTAGCTTTTGAGTTTGTTTGATCTTGCTCCTCTAGTTCTTTCAATTGTGACTTTAGAATGTCGATTTTAGATCTTCCCTCAATTCTCCTGTGGACATTTAGTGCTATAAATTTCCCTCTAGACACTGCTTTAAATGTTTCCCAGAAATTCTGGTATGTTGTGTCTTCATTCTCTTTGGATTCAAAGAACATCTTTATTTCTGCCTTTATTTCATTATTTATTCAGTAGTCATTCAGGAGCAGGTTGTTCAGTTTCCATGCAGTTGTGTGGTTTTGAGTGAATTTCTTAATCCTGAGTTCTAATTTGATTGCAGTGTAGTCTGAGAGACAGTTTGTTATGATTTTCTAAAAATTCTTTTGCATATGCTGTGGAGTGATTTGCTTCTAATTATGTGGTCAACTTTAAGTGTGATGTGGTGCTCAGAAGAATGTATATGCTGTGAATTTGGGGTGGAGAGTTCTGTAGATGTCTATTAGGTCCGCATGGTCCAGATCTGAGTTCAAGTCCTGGATTTCCTTGTTAATTTTCTGTCTTGTTCATTTGTCTAATATTGACAGAGGAGTGTTAAAATCTCCCTCTATTATTGTGTGGCAGTCTAAGTCTCTTTGTAGGTCATGAAGAACTTGCTTAATGTTTCTGGGTGCTCCTGTATTGGGTTCATATATATTTAGGATAGTTAGCTCTTCTTGTTGCACTGATCCTTTTACCATTATGTAATGACCTTCTTTGTCTGTTTTGATCTTTATTGGTTTAAAATCTGTTTTATCAGAGACTAGGATTGCAACCCCTGCTGGGTTTTGCTCTCTCTTTGCTTGGTAAACCTTCCTCTATTCTTTTATTTTGAGCCTATGTGTGTCTTTGCATGTGAGATGGGTCTCCTGAATACAGGACACCAATGGGTCTTGACTCTTGATCCAGTTTGCCAGTCTGTGTCTTTTTAATTGGGCCACTTAGCCCATTTACATTTCAGGTTAATATTGTCATGTGTGAATTTGATCCTGTCATTTTGATGCTAGTTGGTTGTTTTGCCCATTAGTTGATGCAGTTTCTTCATTGTTTTAATGGTCTTTACCATCTGGTACATTTTTGGAGTGGCTGGTACTGGTTGTTCCTTTCTATGTTTAGTGCTTCCTTCAGAAGCTCTTGTAAGGCAGGCCTGGTGGTGACAAAATGTCTCAGCAATTGCTTGCCCATTAAGGATTTTATTTCTCTTCTGGCTTGTAGGGTTTCTGCTTAGAGATGTGAGTCTGATTGGCTTTCCTTTCTGGGTAACCAGACCTTTCTCTCTGGCTGCCTTTAGCATTTTTTTCTTCATTTCATCCCTGGTGAATCTGCCAATTATGTGTCTTGGGGTTTCTCTTTTTGTGGAATATCTTTGTACTGTTCCCTCTATTTCCTGGATTTGAATGTTGGCCTGCCTTTCTAGATTGGCACTGTTCTCTTGGATAATATTCTGAAGAGTGTTTTCCAACTAGGTGTCATTCTCCTCGTCACTTTCAGGTACACTGATCAAATGTAGATTTGGTCTTTTCACATAATTCCATATATCTTGGAGGCTTTGTTCATTTCTTTTCACTCTTTTTTCTCTAATCTTGCCTTCTGGCTTTATTTCATTAAGTTGATCTTCTATATCTGATATCCTTTCTTCCACTTGATTGATTCAGCTATCGAAATTTGTGTATACTTCACAAAGTTCTTATGCTGTATTTTTCAATTCCATCAAGTCATTTATGTTCTTCTCTATGCTGGTTATTATTATTATTTTTTTTTTAGTATTTCATCTAACCCTTTTTAAAAGTTCCTAGCTTCCTTGCATTGTGTTAGAACATGCTCCTTTAGCTTTGAGTTTTTTATTACCCACCTTGTGAAGTCTGCTTCTTTCAATTTTTCAAACTCCTTCTACATTCAGTATTTTTCCCTTGCTGGTGAAGAGTTGTAATTTCTTGGAGGAGAAGAGGCATTCTGGCTTTTGGAGAATTCAGCCTTTTCATGTTGGTATCTTTTCATCTTCATGGACTTATCTACCTTGGGTCTTTGAAGTTGGTGACCTTTGGATGGGGTCTCTGACTGGACGTCCTTTCTGTTGATGTTGAACCTATTTCTTTGTGTTTGTTAGTTTCCCTTCTAACAATCATGCCACCCACTACAGGTCTGCCAGAGTTTTGCTGGAGGTTCACTGCAGACCCTGCTTGCCTGGAAATCACTTGTGGGGGCTGCAGAACAGCAAAGATTGCTGCCTATTCCTTCCTCCAGTAGCTTTTTCTTACATGGGTACCTGCCAGATGCCAGCAGGGGATCTCCTGTATGAGGTGTATGTCAGCACCTGCTGGGAGGTGTCTCTTTGTCAGGATACATGGGTTTCAGGGAGACACTTGAGTAGGCAGTCTGTCCGTTTTCAGAGCTCAAGTACTGTGCTGGGAGGTTCGTTGTTCCCTTCAGAGCTGCCAGGCAGGGACATTTAAGTCTGCTGAACTCACTACTGCCCCTTTTCCCGGGTGCTGTGTCCCAGGAAGGTGGGGGCTTTATATATGAGTCCCTCATGGGCTGCTGCCTTTTTTCAAAGATGCTGTGCCCAGCAAGAAGGAAGTCTAGTCATAGTCTGCCTGCAGAGGCTTTTCTGATCTGCTGTGGGCTACCACCAGTTGCTGTGTAAACTTCCCAGCAACTTTGTTTACACATGTGAGGTTAAAACTGAGATGCCCCTCTCTCCACTGAGCTTTAATGTCCCCCATCAAGCTCAGACTGCTGTGCTAGCTGTGAGAATTTGAAGCCAGTGGATCTTAACTTGCTGGTCTTCATGTGGGTGGTACCCGCCTAGCCAGATCACTTGGCTCCCTGGCTTCAGTACCCCTTTTCAGCGGAATGAGCAGTTCTGTCTTGTAGGTATTCCAGGCACCATTGTGGTATGAGATTAAAAAAAAAAAGCAAAAAACTGCTGCAGCTAAAATGGCTGCCTAGTTTTGTGCTGGAAACCTGGGGCACTGGTGTTGTAGGCATCAGAGGGAATCTCCTGGTCTGTGGGTTGTGAAGACCATGGGCAAAGCATAGTATCTAAGCCAGAGTGCCAGAGTGTCAGGAAAATTCCCTAATTGTTTCCATTGGCTAGGAGAGGGAGTTCTCCAGTCCCTTTCACTTCCAGGGTGAGACAATGCCTGACCCTGCTTTGGCTCACCTCTTTCAGCCACAACCACTGTCTAACCAGTCCAAGTGAGATGAACCTGGTACCTCAGTTGGAAATATGTATATCTCCCCCATTCTGCATCGCTCTTTTTGGTATCTGTGCACTGGAGCTGTTCCTGTTTGGCCATCTTGGCAGAAATTCCTGGATTATTTTTTTGTTGATTTTCTGCTTTGATAATCTGTCTAATGCTGTCAGTGTTGTGTGTTGTTTTGTTGCCTTTTTTCTTAGCTCTAGTCATATTTATTTTATGAATCTGGATGATCCAGTATTGAGTGTATATATATCTAGAATTGTTACTATTTTTGTTGAATTGATCCCTTTATTATTGTATAATGAACTTCTTTGTCTTTTTTTTTTTTATCATTGTTGACTTAAAGTCTGTTTTATCTGATACAAATGTAGCTATTCCCACTTGATTTTAGTTTTCATTTGAGTGGAAAATCCTTTTCCATATTTTAACTTTGAGTCTGCGTATGTTTTTACCACTTAGGTAGGTTTCTTGTATGAATCACATGGCTGAATTTTGTTTTTTAATTTTATTCCTTGGTCTATATCTTTTAAGAGGTGTGGTTTATTTATGTTTAAGTTAGAATTGATATGTTGGTTTTGTTCCTGTCATAATGCTAATTATTACCTATATGCTTTACAGAATTGATTATGTAATTGCTTTATAAGACTTTCAGGTTTTATACTTTCATATATTTTAAGATGAGGAATATCACTTTTTGGATTTCATGTCTAGGTATTTTTTTAGCATTTTTTTTCTAGAACTAATCTAGTGGTGACATGTTCCCTTATGATTTGCTTATCTGTGAAAGACATAATTTTCTCTTCATTTATGAAACTTAGTTTAGCAGATACAACATTCTTAGCTGGCATTTTTTTTTTTTTAATTTAAGAAACTTAAAACAGGACCTCAACCTCTTTCAGCTTATAAATCGTCTTCTGAGAAGTCTTCTGTTAGTCTGATAACATATCCTTTTTAGGTCCTTATATGCTTCTATCTCTGCTTTTAGAATTTTTTTCTTCAGGTTGACTTTGAATAGCCTGATAATTATATGGCATGGTGAGGTTTTCTTGCATTATGTCTTTCAAAATTTATATGAGCTTCTTCTATTTAGATATCTAAATCACTAGGAAGACGAGGGAAGTTTTTCTGAATTATTCTCTCAAATATATTTTTCATACTTTTTACTTTTGTATTTTCTCTCTCTGGAACTTATAGGTTTGGATGCTTTATGTAATACCACATTTCTCAAAGGCTTTATTTCTAAAAATTGTTTTTTCTTTTTTTCTTACTTGTGTAATTTGAAGAAACTGTCTTCCAGGTCTCAAATTCTTTCTTCTGCTTGGTCTAGTGTATTGTTAAAATTCTCAATTGTATTTTGTAATTAAACTTTTTTTTTTTTTAATTTCCAAAAGTTCTGTTTAGTTTTGCTGCTTACAAATAAGAGCCATCTTTTTGTTCATTTTCTAATAGTTTTTCTGACTTACTTATGGTATTTTCAACTTTCTCTTGGATATTGTTGAGCTTTTCTTAAAGTAATATTTTGAATTCTTTATTTGATATTTCAAATATTTCATTTTGGTTAGGATCCATTTCTAGAGATTAGTGTGCTTTTTGGGTGTGTGCAATACTCTTTTTAAAAATTTTATACTTCTAGAATTGTTTCTCTAATTTTTTCTTATCTGGGTATCCCCTCCTCCCTCCTCCCTCCTCCCTCCTCCCTCCTCCCTCCTCCCTCCTCCCTCCTCCCTCCTCCCTCCTCCCTCCTCCCTCCTGCCTCCTCTTCCTCCTCCTCCTTTTTCTGCTTCTGCTTCTGCTGCTGCTGCTTCTTCTGCTTCTTCTTCTTCTTCCTCTATGACTTGTTTAGATGGACTTTCCTCTCCTTCCTTGGGGAAAGAAAGTGTATGTTGTATAGGGTCCTTTGGCTGTAGTTGTGGGTGTTTTCAGTGGCAAAGATTATTTATAAAAACTTTGGTTATATGTACCCTCTGTGTTTTATCTTTTAAAAATGCTAATTGTAATAGTGATGTACTGAGAACAAAAGGAGGCTCAGTGGCTCTTATCAGGAGGGGTAAATATTTGAAGCTTATATCAATCAGGAATAAACTCAGGAAACTTATACCAATCCCCAGTGCTGTTCACTTGTGTCAGCACATTTTCTATTTGGTTTTGCAGATCAGTCCTCAGGCAAGTAGGTGATGCTTGCAGATATGTCTGCTTCAGCAGACTTAGATTGGTATGTGCTTGATGTTTATATATCAGAAGAATCTCTCTGTTTCTTCAAGCAATAGACTGATGTTCAAAATGCACTATTGTGTTATCTCTCTGCTCACCCCAGGATGTGGGGAACAAGTTGGGAGGGCCAGGTGGGATAGGTCTGCCCACAGGTTCCCTATTGGCAGGTGCAAGCATCAGCTCAGTGGAAGTTTCAGGGTTACGACATGAAGTACTCAGAGATATGTCTCAGCATGGAGAAGAGAAACTTCTACCACCACAGTTATCTTCACAGAAAGGGATGGGCAGCATATCCTTCTAATCTAGAAGCATAGGTGCTCCAAATGCCTAAAGATATGTCTGGACATGCAGTGGAGAGTGTGTTACTGCACCAAGTTCTCTGTGTGATAATGAAGGGGTAGCTCAGGCTTCTAACGCAGGTGAGCATGTGTGCTGAATGACTGGAAATATGTCTAGGCATGGAACAAAGGAAGCACCACTGCATCAAGTTCTTTGCAAGGGAGGGAAAGTGTGACCTAAAGTCCCTATCCAGGTGAGCAAGAGTGATATCTGCCACCCTCTTGCTCCTCAGAGTCAGTTCAGCTAACTCCTCTGATTTACCAGAGCTCTCTGATTTACCAGCAGCCTGGAGCATTCAACAATGACACATGTAGACTGGTCCCAGTTTGCAAAGCTGGACCTGGCTGCAAATCTTACCACCCAAGAGAAACCATGGCTCCAGCAGCTCTCTTCCTACTGCAGTTGTGTTATGAGAGTGAGCCCAATATTACCCCAGTCTCAGCATATTCCATACTTACCACTCAATTCTGCCTGAGAGGGTCTCTTTTCTAGGACAACTTCTCCAAACTCTGGGCTGAGACTAAAATGCCTAAACTGGCCACCACTCCCAGGTTCCCAAACAGTGACTTACTTTGTATTAGCCTGGATGAAAACTGTCATTCTCTTCTTCACTCCTGGACTGTGAAAATGTCTTTATCTTTTCCCAGAACGTTTCACTCTCACTGTATTTCTGCCTCTCCCTAAGGCAGCTCCAAGGCTTGGGAGAAACAAGGTGCTCTCCTATGACTTGGGTTGTATAAATCCAGAGTGTAAAGGTGAATCACAGTGGGAGACTATCTGCCTCTCTCAGATCCTGGGGTTTCACTTACTTTTCTTTGCAAATTAATAAATTGTTTTTGGTTAGTTGAGATTTTCCTGGATTCTTACTCTCAGTATCCAATGGCTCAGCAAGGCATTTCTTCTGAATTCATAAGGGCTTATCCTAAGAGGAATTATAATGAATCCATGTTTCTGTCTTGTTACACAGTGGTGTCCTCTTCTCTCTTTCCATCTTTGCTTTTTGAGATAATTGTGGACCTTGTTTTTATTTTATTTTACTGTTGTTCTCATATATATCAATGGTCCATAACTTTTTCTAAATAACAAGGAATTTTTCACTCTTTACAAGAGGTTTGTAAATATATATTCTTGGTGCTTTGTTTTTGTGAGTCAGTAGATTGATTTTGGTGAATTATCACAGAGTCATGGATTAATCTACATTCCCTACTAATCCTAGATTATGCTATTATATGACTCAACAATGTGAAATAGAAATAAGTAAACTTTATTTCAATCTTGTCCATGTAGCTACTAATTACCAGACCACAAAATAGTATGCTCTCCAATGACTATTGTTGACAAGAGAGTATCTGTACTATCTTTTGTCTTTCTTCTTTTTAGTTTGTTCTGGTCTATGGTCATATCAGTGGATGGTAATTATTTCATCTTTACCTATAATAAAAAGACAGACTGAATGGAACTGAACAGTCAGTGCACTGATAAAAAAAAAATCTTTGCTTTGGATACTAATGCCTAGCACTATAGAGAGAACAGTAGTAATCAGGTATATGAGAGCAAGGGTCACACTCCCCAGGACTTACAGTAATTGTTTCTATATTTTTCTCAGTGTTAGTCAAGGCATTTATTAGTCACTGTAAACTTAGTGTTCTGTCTACTCTGGTAAAAAAAAACAAAAACAAAAACAAAACAAAACAATAAATGCACAATGTGGCCCTAGTTGCTTTGTTTTCTTTATATTTTTAGAAAGAAGTAGCTAATTTAGGCAACTGAAATTCCCCTGATCTTTATATAGTGAGTAGATGCAGTAAAGGGCAATGCAAGGATGCAGAATTCATTTTGTTATTTCTAGTCCTATTTGGGGTTCAGAAACAGTATTTAAAAAACTGCTTTAAATTACTGTGCATGTGGAAGATTAAGACCATTTACACATTGCTCACCTAAGACATAAGATGGAGGTTTATTGGTCATCTAATAGCTAAGCTAGCAATTATTGTATGATTACCATACACCAGTGCATAACATACATTTTAAATCTCAGTTAACCTTTATAATAATCTATGAAGTAGGTAGTTTTATTATCCTTTGTTTATAGATGAGAAATAGAATGAGTGATTACATAAAGAGTTCAAAGTGAAATGTATCATAAGTAGTAAGCAGAGCTGGAATTCAAGTCTAGGCAGCTCTTCTCCAGAGCCTATATAGAAAAGAATGGACAAATAAGTTTAGCTGCTGCATTGAAACTAGTGGCAGACTGAATAAATGGGTGTGATTAGCTGATATCTAGATGCCTACTTCTAACCAAAGGTAATAGCCTCTAGCACTTTGTAGGCCTGTATGCAATAAGTGCTTTTTTCCATGTCCAGAAGTTTTCACTGTCTCAGATTGATTTCAAAGTTTATCTAGAGTGCTCTCTCTTTCCACGTATCTCCTTCTTGGAATAAACATCTCATGTTCAGGACTATTTTATCAGCTGCCATGCATCCTTTCTCCCCACTGTGTGAAGCTTTTGAGATATTAGGAGAAAAAGGAAGAATGTATTAGATAATAGAAGCAGAGTTTTTTTTTGTTTTTTTGTTTTGTTTTGTTTGTTTTAGATGGAGTCTCACTCAGTTGCCCAGGCTGAAGTGCTATGGCACGATCTCAGCTCACTGCAACCTCTGCCTTTTGGGTTCAGGTTCAGGTTCAAGTGATCCTCCCACCTCAGCCTCCTGAGTAGCTAGGATTACAAGCATGAACCACCATGCCCAGCTAATTTTTGCATTTTTAATAGAGACAGGGTTTCACCATGTTGTCCGGGCTGGTCTCAAACTCATGATCTCAGGTGATCTGCCCACCTTAGCCTCCAAAAGTGCTGGAATTACAGGAGTAAGCCACTGTGCCCAGACTAGAAGCAGGTTTTAGTGAAAAGTAGCTGCCTTTTATTAACTTCAGGAAAAGTATGAAAGAAAATTATGGGGTAAGCAGTCAGCAGCCCACTGGAACCAGAGCTCTGTACTTAGAAAGACCTGTGATTTCCCAATGGCTAGAATATTTTAGTTGGAAGGCTGATTCAGTGCAAATGGCTTATAGCACCCAGCTGTGCCTGAACAGCTTTGATAGACACTTGAGTGATAAGTAAATACACTGCTTTATGTGCAAGTAATTAGCTTTACTCACTATTTCTTTTGATGGCTTATATTGCCAGAAATTGTCATGTTCTATTGTATTCTTTTGTTTTTTATAATATTTTGATTTAGTTTGTTCATGAAAGCCAAAAAGTGCCATTTATGCTATTCTTGATTCAAATTTAACATGTCCATATTATTTGGTGGGCCTTGTTATGTTTTCTTCTGTAGACGGCAGGTCAGAATCCTTGTATATTAATTGTTCTACTAGAAATTTGAGACTTTTTAAAATCTGGAAAACATAATAATGGGTATAGGAAATAATTAGAAATGCTTGCCTTTTTTTGTTGTTGTCAGAATAGAAATCAACAATAATTGATGCTTTTACCATAATATTAATCAGGATTAATTGTAACTCCATCAGAAATACAGGTGAACCCCAAAACAAATGATTAATTTGATTAAATCCATTTTGCTGTTTCTCTTAAATGGGAGCAGAAGGAATGGTGCTGGCTGTGCAGATCACTGTGATTCTTATCTGCACCAGGTAGGAAGTGGGAGAACAGAGTGGTTAGGCATACTCATGCCTAGCCATGCTGCCTCTGTTTGAATCGCAGCTCTGATATACACTAACTGTAAGATCAGAGCAAATTATTTAACCTGGCTGCTTTCAGTTTTCTATTCTGTAAAATGAGGGCAATAAAAGAAATACCAAATAGGGTGTTTATAATAATTAAATTAGATAATTCATAAGTAATTTTCTTTAAAGAGTGCCCGGCATATTGTAAGCATGCAATAACTTTTTAAGCATATAGTAATAGTATACAGAATAGTAATAAAGAAACTGTATATGAGAACTGAAATCTTGTATGTGCTATCATACCAGTGTAATTCTAAGTGGATGGGTATAGGAGAAAATAGGGATAATAATTGTTAAATTTTTATTTTTTATTTTTGTGGGTATATAGTAGGTATAAATATTTATGGATTATATGAGATATTTTGATAAAGTTATACAATGCATAGTTACGATATGTAAAATGGGATATCCTCATCTCAAGCATGTATCCTTTGCATTATAAGAAATTCAATTGTACTCTAATCCAATGTATTCTAATCCAATTTTACTCTTTATTCTAAAATGCATAATTAAATTATTTTTTGACTATAGTCACCCTGCTGTGCTAGCAAATACTAGGTCTTACTCATTTTTTCTCACTATTTTTTTGTACCCATTAATCCTTCCTACAGCTTCCACCCCATCTTACCTATTACATTTCCCAGCCTCTGGTAACAATCCTTCTACTCATTATCTTCATAAATTCAATTATTTTAATATTAGCTCCAACAAATATGTGAGAACATGAGAGGATTGTCTTTCTCTGCCTGGCTTATTGCACTTAACATAATGACCTACAGTTCCATACATGTTGTTGCAAAGGAGAAGATCTCATTCTTTTTTTATGCTAAAATAGTACTGGGTTGTGTATATATACCACATTTTATTTATTCATTCATCTGTTGATGGACATGTAGGTTGTTTTCAAATCTTGATTATTGTGAATAGTGCTGCAGTAAACATGAGAGTGCACATATCTCTTTGATAGACTGATTTCCTTTATTTGGGATATATGCCTAGCTGTGGGATTGCTGGATCATATGGTAGCTCTATTTTTTGTTTTTGAGGATTTTCCAAACTGTTCTTCATAGTGATTGTACTAATTTGCATTCCCAAAACCAGTCTGCAAAGGTTCCCTTTTCTCTGCATTCTCACCAGCATTTGCTATTGCCTGACTTTTTGATAAAAGCCATTTTAACTGGGGTGAGATATCTCATTGTAGTTTTGATTTGCATTTGTTTGATGATCAATGATGTTGGCACCTTTTCCAATACCTATTTGCCATTTGTATATCTTCTCTTGAGAAATGTTTATTCACATGTTATGCACATTTTAAAATCAGAATATAAGATTTTTTTCTATTGAGTTGGCTCCCTTATAAATTCTGCTTATTAATCCCTTGTCAGATGCATAGTTTGCAAACATTTTCTCCCATTTTGTGGGTTTTCTCTTTGTTGTTTACTTTGCTGTGCAGAAGTTTTTTAATTTGATGTGATCCTATTTGTCCATTTTTGCTTTGGTTGCCTTTGCTTGTGGGGTAATACTCAAGAAATCTTTGCCACTCCAATGTCCTGGAGAGCTTCCCCAATATTTTCTTTTAGAAGTTTCCTAATTTAAGGTCGTATATGTAAATATTTAATACATTTCGATTTGATTTTTATATGGTGAGAGATAGGTGTCTAGTTTCATTCTGCATATGGATACCCAGTTTTCCCAGTACTGTTTATTGAAGAGATTTTCTTTTCCTTAATATGTGTTCTTGGCACCTATGTCAAAAATAAGTTCACTGTAGATGTATGGATTTATCTCTGGGTTATCTATTCTGTTTCACTGATCTATGTGTCTGTTTTTATATGCCAGTACTATGCTGTTTTGGTTATTATAATTCTGTAGTATAATTTGGAGTCAGATAATGTGATTCTTCCATTTTTGTTCTTTTTGCTTAGGATAGCTTTAGCTATTCTGGGTCTTTTGTGGTTCCATATAAATTTTAGAATTTTTTCTATTTTTGTGACAAATATTATTGGCATTTTGATAGAGGGTGCAGTAAATTTGTATATTGCTTTGGGTTGTATGAACATTTTAACAATATTTTTCTGATTGATGAGCATGAACTACTTTTCTATTTGTATGTGTTGTCTTCAGTTTCTTATGTCAGTGTTTTACAGTTTTCATTGTGGAGAACTTTCACTTCTTTGATTAATTCCCAGGTATTTAAAATATTTTATAGTTATTGTAAATGGAATTACTTTTTGAATCAGTTTCTAAAGGTGTGTGTGTGTGTGTGTGTGTGTGTGTGTGTGTGTGTCCTTTAGGTTTTGACAAATGTAAGATTATATAATCTGCAAACAAGGATGATTTACAACCTCTTTTCCAATTTGTATAATCTTTATTTCTTTCTCTTCTCTGATTGCTCTAGCTAGGACTTCTAGTACTATGTTAAATAACAGTGGTGAAAGTCAGCATCATTATTGTGTTTCTGATCTTACAGGAAAGGTTTTCAGTTTTTTCCCATTCAATATGGTACTAATTATGCTTCTGTAATTTATGGCTTTTATTATTTTGGGGTATGTTCCATCTATATTCAGTTATTTTTAAGGATTTTTATCATGAAAAGATGGTGAATTCCATCAAATACATTTTTACTATCAATTGAAATTATGTGGTTTTACTCTTTCTTCTGTTGATATAATGTATAAAGTTAATTGATTTGTGTATGTTACACCATCTTTGCATTATGAATATTACTTGGTCATGATAAATGATCTTTTTAGTTTTAATTTTTAATTTAATTTTATTATTTTATGTTCTGGGGTACATGTACAGAATATGCAAGTTTGTTACATAGGTACACACATGCAATGGTGGTTTGCTGCATCCATCACCCTGTCATCTACCTTAGGTATTTCTCCTAATGCTATCCCTCCCCTAGCCCCACCACCACCCAACGGGCCCCAGTGTGTGATGTTACCCTTGTGTCCTTGTGTTCTCATTGTTCAATACCCAATTATGAGTAAGAACGTGAGGTGTTTGGCTTTCTATTCTGTGTCAGTTTGCTGAGAATGATGATTTCCAGCTTTACCCTTGTCTCTGCAAAGGACACGAGCACATTCTTTGTATGACTGCATTGTATTCCATGGTGTATATGTGCCACATTTTCTTTATCTTGTCTGTCATTCATGAGCATTTGAGTTGGTCTCAAGTCTTCACTATTGTGAACAGTGCCCCAGTAAACATACATGTACATGTGTCTTTATAATAGAATAATTTATAATTTTTGTGTATATATCCAGTAATGGGATTGCTGAGTCAAATGCTATTTCTAGTGCTAGATCCCTGAGAAATCACCACACTCTCTTCCAAAAAGTTTAAACTAATTTATACTACCAACAACAGTGTAAAAGCATTTCTATTTCTCCACATCCTCTCCAGTATCCATCACTATCAAGTCTGCTTCATCCCTGGGATGTAAGGCTGGTTCAAAATATGGAAATATATAAATTTAATCCAGCACATAAAAGGAACCAAAGACAAAAACCACATGATTGTCTCAATAGATGCAGAGAAAGCCTTTGACAAAATTCAACGTCCCTTTATGCTAAAAACTTTTAAAAAACCAGGTATCAATGGAACGTATCTCAAAATAACAAAAGCTATTTACTACAAACACACAGCCAATGTCATACTGAATGGGCAAAACCTGGAAGCATTTTCTTTAAAAACCAGCAGAATACGAGGATGCCCTCTCTCACTCCTATTCAACATAGTATTGAAAGTTCTGGCTAGGGCAATCAAGCAAGAAAAAGAAATAAAGGGTGTTCAGTTAGGAAAAGGGCAATTTAAGTTGTCTCCATTTGCAGATGACATAATTGTATATTTAGAAGACCCCATTATCCTGTGACATGGTAAAAGCCCCATAAAACTGCATACCTCAACCATAGCTTGGCTTTCTGTTTAAGCTGCTTTCTGTAACCCCTAATGTGACAGGCCAGCAGTCCAAACCCACGCCATCTTGGCCCCTGTGACTTGTAATAAGTAACTAAGGTCTGTAATTTCCACCCTACCGAGACAATGTGTAAACTAATGCTTATCTTGACTTCTGTAAACCACTTAAGTAACAATCAGAATATCCAAAGTCCCCTGGCCCTTGGAATGTCCAGAGCCCCTCACTCTCATCTCCACCCAGGAGGTGATTTACAGA
>CAUYQU010011337.1:0-70117 GCA_963574635.1 Cheracebus regulus
AAAGAGACTTAGACTCCCACACAATAATAGTGGGAGACTTTAACACTCCACTGTCAATATTAGACAGATCAATGAGACAGAAAATTAACAAAGATATCCAGGATTTGAACTCAGATCTGGACCAAACAGACCTAATAGACATCTACAGAAATCTCCACCCCAAATCCACAGAATATACATTCTTCTCAGTACCACATTGTACCTACTCTAAAATTGACCACATAATTGGAAGTAAATCACTCCTCAGCAAATGCAAAGGAATGGAAATAATAACAAACAGTCTCTCAGACCACAGGGCAATCAAATTAGAACTAGGAATTAAGAAACTAACTCAAAACCACACAGCTTAATGGAAACTGAACAACTGGCTCCTGAATGTCAACTGGATAAGCAATGAAATGAAGACAGAAATAAAGATGTTCTTTGAAACCAACGAGAACAAGGACACAACATACCAGAATCTCTGGGACACATTTAAAGCAGTGTCTAGAGGGAAATTTATAGCAATAATTGCCCACATGAGAAGTGAGGAAAGATCTAAAATATATGCCCTATCATCAAAATTGAAAGAGCCAAAGGAGCAAGATTAAAAAAACTCAAAAGCTAGCAGAAGACAAGAAATAACTAAGATCAGAGCAGGACTGAAAGAGATAGAGACACGAAATACCCTTCAAAAAATCAATAAATCCAGGAGCTGGTTTTTTGAAAAGATAAACAAAATAGACCACTAGATGGATTAATAAAAAAGAAAAGGGAGAAGAATCAAATAGATGCAATAAAAAATTATAAAGGGGATATCACCACTAATTCCACAGAAATACAAACTAAAATCAGAGATTACTATAAACAACTTTATGCACATAAACCAGTAAACCTGGAAGAAATGGATAAATTCCTGGACACTTGCACACTCCCAAGCCTAAATCAGGAAGAAGTTGGAACCTTTAATAGACCAATAACAAGGGCTGAAGTTGAGGCAGCAATTAATAGTGTACCAACCAAAAAAAGTCCAGATGGATTCACAGCTGAATTCTACCAGATGTACAAAGAGGAGCTGATACCATTCCTTCTGAAATTATTCCAAACAATAGACAAAGAGGGAATCCTTCCCAAATCATTTTGTGAGACCAACATCATCCTGATACCAAAACCTAGCAGAGACTCAACAAGAAAAGAAAACTTCAGGCCAATATCCATGATGAACATCGATGCAAAAATCTTCAATAAAATACTTGCAAACCGATTGCAACAGCATATCAAAAAGCTTATCCATCACGATCAAGTAATCAAGTGATAGACTGGACAAGGAAAATATGGTACATATACACCATGGAATACTATGTAGTCATAAAAAATGATGAGTTTGTGTCCTTTGTAGGGACATGGATGAATCTGGAAACCATCATTCTCAGCAAACTGACGTAAGAACAGAAAATCAAACACTGCATGTTCTCACTCATAAGCGGGTATTGAACAATGAGAACACACAAGGACACCAGGAGGGCAGCATCACACACTGAGGTCTGTTGTGGGGGGCCAAGGGAGGGACAGCAAGGTGGGACGAGGTCGGGGAGGAATAACATGGGGAGAAATGCCAGATGTCGGTGGTGACAGGGGGATAGATGCAGCAAACCACATTGCCATGTGTGTACCTATGCAACAATCCTGCATGATCTGCACATGTACCCCAGAACCTGAAGTACAATAAAAAAAAGAAAGAAACGATGCTCAATGTCATCATTAGGGAAATGCAAATCAAAACCACAGTGAGCTATCATCTCACACCTGTTAGATGGCAATTATCAAAAAACAACTGATAACAAATATTTCCAAGTATATGGAGAAAAGAGACCCCTTTTCACTATTGATGGGAATGTATATTGACATTGCCATTATGGAAAACAGTATGAAGTTTTCTCAAAAATACTAAAAATATAACTACCACAGGATCCAATAATCCCACTTCTGCTTATGTATGAAAAGGAAATAAAATCATTATTTTGAATATATATCTACACTCTCAGCATTATTCACAATAGACAAGATGTGGAAGCAAATTATCTGTCATAAATAAATGGATGAAGAAAATGTGGTAAGTACACACACAAATACATAAATACACACACACACACACACACATACACACATAAATACACATACACAATGGAATGATATTTGGCTTTAAAAGCAAAAGCATCCTTCCATCTGCAAAAACATGAATGAAACTTAAGGACATGTTAAGTCAAGTAAGCCAGATACCGAGAGATAAATATGTTGGTCTTGATTATAATAAGGATTTTTTTAAAAAGTCAGACATGTAGTCATGGAGAATAGAATGCTAGTCACCAGAGAGATGCTGGGGGGATGCGGGAAAAGGGAGATATTGATGAAAGCGTACATGCTTTCAGTTATAAGATTAATAAGTACAGGAGACCTAATATACAGCATGGTAACTATAGTTACTAAAAATGTAGTGTATATTTCAAATTTGCTAAGTTAATAGCTCTCAAGTGTTCTTACCACATGCACACAAACACACAAAAATGGTAACTGACTTGATGAATATTTTCATTAGCTTGATTGTGATAATCATTTCACAATGCATACATACATCAAAACATATTGTATACCCTATAAATATAACCTTTTTTTCATCAAACCTGGAAAAATAAAAGACAAGTGTGTATGAAAAAGATTACATTAACCTACTTACTTCACTTACCTTATTCTTTCATTACAAGAGTAAGTGATGATAAATATGAATTTAAGAAATGCTAAAATAACTGTTTTTATAAGACTAAAAAAAGTCTATAAGTAGTAATAGAATATTTTTATAGTTTATTTGTGTCATATTTTATCACTGGCATTTAAAATAATAATGCAGACTCACTTAATTGTCAATGTTGGCTTTTAGAATAAATGTAAAAATAAACTTGATAAAACAAAGTTGAGATCTTACCTTGTCCTAGTAGTGCCTTGGATAAAGGAAGTCAAAGGTGAATACTTCTGAGGGTTTGGGGGTTCCGTTTAAGGCAAACATTTGATCAGGATTGAGCCATTAGTGAATAAACATTAATGATTAGTGGAAAGAATAAGACAGTATTTAGAAGTGAGTTTTGCTTTGTTTTGCTTTGAGATGGAGTCTCACTCTATCGCCCAGACTGGAACGTAGTGGTGCAATGCAATCTTGGCATACTGCACCACTGCAACCTCTGCCTCTCAGGTTCTAGCAATTCTCCTGCCTCAGCCTCCCAAGTAGCTGGGATTACAGGTGTCCGCCACACCACACTCAGCTAATTTTTGTATTTTTAGTAGAGATAGGGTTTCACCATGTTGGCCAGGCTGGTCTCAAACTCCTGAGCTTACCCACCTCAGCCTCCCAAACTGCTGGGATTACAGGAGTGAGCCACCGCACCCAGCCACAAGTGAGTTTTGAAGAGTAAATAGATGTTTGATACTAGCATTGTTCTGACCAAGTGGCTAAGGGAAAATTGAGTTGTTTGGTATTCAAATAAATGGACTTTTCAAAAGTTTCTGAACCAAAAATAAACTTAATTCCCATTAATAGAACTATACTATGGTTCATACACTGATTAGGAATATAACATGACCAAAATGTGTCTTCTCAAATTCTTCATTTATATTGATTTTTAAGTATACATAAACAAAAATCATTGTCATGTATAGCAATAATGTCTCTCATCTATTTTTAGCTGAACCAAGCAATCCTGCTACATCACAGCCAAAGGAAGAACAACTGCAGTTTTTATGGTACATGAGGCTTAGCTAACATAAAGGGTGAGAAAAAAAAAAAGAAACTTTATTGTATAGGTAAAATTGGGATTAATGTTTCATTTTGAGGGGGTTATGTATCTTCCATTTATGCTTATTTAATGATTCTTTGACTTAGGACTAAAAGGCAGAAAGTAAATCTCTAGCATTTAAGAAAATATTTTAATGGATGTCAAAGTTTTATATTTTCTTCCTGATTTTCCACTATATATGTTGTCAAATTTGTGTCTACTTTTGGAAATATTCATGTTATTGAAATTCTGCATGTAGACTTGCTGATTTGGATGTCACCTTGATTTTCGCTTCAAGGATATAGTTGAAGATTTGGTACCAATGGAATTCACAGCATACAAATAATTTCTCATTTAATATTCAGAACAAATATGCCAAACGTGTAACATTCCTTCAATCAAAAAAATTTAATCTATTAAATATTGAGAATACCATAGAATACAGAAGACCTGAAGTCCAGAATAAGTATTAACTTCAGAATAGAATGGCAAATGCCTTGAAATGGGGTTGGGGAATGTGAAAAGCATAGAAGGGTTGTCTTTCTTCTTCAAAGACAAACTTATTATCAATATAAAATTAATTAATATATCTAACTGATAAATATCAATCACCTATTATATCTCAAGCATAATTCTAAGTGAGTACCACACATCAGAGTGTAAAACAGGCGAATTCTTTTGTTCATAGAGATTATATTTTAACTTGGTCACAGAAAAAATAAATTACTACATAAAATGACAGGTAGTGGTTAGTGTCATAAAACAAAGAAAAACAGGGGTATGAAGAGCAAGTAAAAAGGAAAAGGAAATACAGGGGAAATTTTTTTTACTGTTCAATAATTTATTCCTTGTAAGTTATCTGTTTTCTATGTTCTCTTTTTCAAAATCTAATTAATGGACTTTTTTTCTCCCGAACTAGACACCACCTATATTAGCATTTGGTTATATTTCCAAAGCTGTGTCATTTCACTTTATGTTTTGGGAACTTTCTCAACTTTTTCATCCAACTATCTTTTCATGACTTGTAGGAGATTGGTCAGAATGGTGGGAGAAAAGGAGAAAATGCAAAACTTCTTGGAAGGCTGGAAGGTTATGCAAAACCCTGGGAAGAAGTTATGGCTGAAGGCAGCCTAATCCTCTTACCTTGAGCTAATAGCTGGGCATAGATACAAAGGAATGTAGAGGATTTTATCTAAATAGTTTGTTTACTCCTGTGATCTTAAGACCAAGCTTTACTCATCTGCAGCAGTGCATAACTGCTCTCTACTCAGGGGGTTGGCAATGTTAATTACCCTCTAATGTTTGTTTACTTGAGACCTTTGTCATTTAATCTGTACTAAATAAATGTGAAGATCATGGGCTTATTGAAGCCTCTGCTGACTCTGGCAGAGATCCCTTCTCTGTGCTGACTGCCAAGCCTGTGTCAGTGTACATTTTTCATACATTGCTTGGTCAGGTCTGCCAGTTGGAGTCGACAATGTCTGTTGGACTACTATATATTTTTATTATCAAGAACACCTTTGAAATTTGTGATTGTTCCTTTTTCATCATAGCCAATTCTTGTTTTATATCTGCAATGTCACTCTGATTTCTCCTGAGAACATTGTTTCTTAAAATTGTTTTCTAAGTCATTGTTTCCTCAAGTATCAATTGTTTCCTTTGTTGATTTTTATCCTAATACTGTTCTCATTTCCAAAATAATCTTGGCTGTTTACTCATGTTTATGGACAAAATATTAGGGTGATTTATTCAGTTAACAAGATATAGGTAGAAAAAATGGCTTCTGAAAGATACCCATGTGTTAACCCAAAGAACACTGAATATGTTATAGCAAAGGGAAATTAAAGTATAGAATGTAATCAACTGAGTTTGAAACAGGGAGATTATCCTTGCTTATCTAGAGGGTAAATGTTGGGGGGCTGGGGATGGGGGTAGAAATTCTCTTCTAGAGCCTCCAGAAAGACTGCAGCCCTGCTGACATTGCTGACATAAAATCTTGACTTTAGCCCATTGAGAGCTGTTTTGTGCTTCTGACTTTCATAATTATATGATGACAATAAATTTGTGTGGTTCTAAGTTACTAGGTTTGTGGTAAGATGCAGCAGAAGTAATAGAAATCTAATACAGCTCTCCACTGGGTTTTCTGTATGGACTTTTTCTTCTGATCTATAATCTTTTGCTAAAGAGTTTTAATTTGTAACTTTAAACTTACAAGTCAAAAATTTCAAATTAAAGCAGTTTTAAACTAAGGATGGGCAAGACTGAGTTTAACTTTAGGGGTATTATTAATAAAGTGGGAGTGACTTTATTCTCAGAAACTAAAATTTGTACTAGAAACGGTTAGCCTGGTCCAGGTATGTCATTCAATTTTTAGCTTATTTTAAACTGATGAGAAATGCTGCTTTTGCAATTATAATGGTGAAAATAGTGCAGTTAAAGGTCAGTTCAAACACATATTTGTAGATACTGGCTGGCTAGTGGTATTCTTTAAGTTTTGATACAGTCCTTGTGCTTTTGTTTTCAGAAGTCACCAAAATCCCTTATATTCCGATGTTTCACCCTCCAATTAATATCCTTAAGGTTGTATTCCTGTTTGCACATTTTTACTATCATTGATGGGATTTAGAATTGAGAAACAACATAAAATCATTTGCCAAGTCATCTAAGCTGAAGTGGAAACCACATGTACTGCTTGTATTATTCTGTTTCTCTAGAAATAACCACCAGTAGAATGAAAACTAATAGTTGATTGCAAGAGTTCAAAAGTTTCCAGGTCCTTTATGACTAGATATTACCCAATGTTCAGAAAATAAAATGAATTACCTGCTCCAGACTCATCAATCTAGACAAAGTACTTTTGTTAGAGAATGTTAGCCTCAGAGAAACCCTTGTGTTAAAATAATTGACTGTAAACTGCATGCCTGAGGATTCTTTGTTTCTCTTGCCATCAAAAACTCTTCAGAGTGATACAGTTACAATCTCTCTTCTAAGTGTGCAATTGCCTATGTAACATGAAGCCTGCTCTGCTGGCTCAATGTTCTTTGTCCAGTTTATTTCATTATTCCTTTGGCTTTTCCAACTTCTAGCTCCCAGCTACACATCTGCACCTCACATGTGCCACCCGGCTTCATGATGACAGGTCTATGCTTCCTCCCTATTATTTTGTGTTTGATTATAACACTTAACCCTTGGTGAAGAAAAGTAATAAAGCATTACTAACCGGTTGACTTTATTGCACTACTAGTAATTGATCAGTAGGTTTCAGGCAAATATTAATACAGACATCCAAACCGTATTCTCAACATGTCTCGTGATACCTGAGCCTAACCCCTACACTTATGAAACAGGTATTTTACTTCTAAATGATGGAATGGTAGAATTTTTCTATGAAGAGTAGGACTATTATAGCAGAATTGGTCCGGATTTTACATGGACACCTCCCCCTCCATTATTTAGATTTGGTTGACCATTAAGACTAATTCAGGTAAAAACATTTTGGATTTGTTAATGTTTTCATTCATTTGTTGTGGACTCTGAGTAATATAGAAATTTTCCAGAGAGCATTTTCTGTCAAGGTAAGTTTATCGCCCAAAAGGCAATAATGTCAGATTCTAGAATGAATCCATTCATGTGGCTTGGGATCTCTGAAACCAAACGTACCTGTAAATGCTTCTCACATAAATCAATGGCACTTGTCAATAAATATTTATTTTACCTAATCAAATGGGTACTAATAATTGTGAAAAGCTAAGACATACCTTCAAAATATACCAGCACCTTTGACCAATTCAAACATTTAAAGAGCCACATTCTTGACTTTTAACCATGTGAAACCTGACAGATTAAGTCTGCCTACCTGTCAGAGACCAATCTGAAATGTCAGAACAGTGCTTCATGGATATACTTTACATGATGCGAATGTGTAGATATTCAAGCCAGTTAATAAAATAACAGATATGCCAATTCCTACACAAAATGGTATTGCTAGTTTGAAGTCAAACCACTTTAAGTGTAAAAATGTATATACATCATTTCTGCAAAGCCTTTGAAGAATGAAAGATTATTTGTTAATGATTCCAATATATGATGAAGGAACAAACAATATGCTGGGACCTGATTTTTTGAACAGTAAAGAGCAAAAGATCATTGCATACATAATAACGAATTTTTAAAGAAATACGAATTGAATAAGGATCTAACAAAGGTTATTTGATTGGTAGTAATGAGGAAAGATAGTCCTACTGTTCAAATTTAAAGTTACAGAGTCATATTTGACATCTACAGCCCCCCAAAAAACAAACATCTTATAAGTAAGGTCAATATTATGTAAAGAGGTGCAATAAGTTCCTTATACAAAGGCTGAGAGTATGAATGAAAGTTATGGTTAACGAGAATATCTGCAATATAGTAGGGAACTACAATTGACTTACCTTTTAATGTATTAGGCTGTAATAACTTGGACTAGATAGGTCAAAGAAGTTTAAGATATAAAACAGGAAAGTGTGTATGTTGTGTATGTGAAAGGGAGAGAGAAAAAGAAGAGAGGAAGAGAGAAAGTGAGAGGGAGAGAAAGAAAAAATTAATTGGGTGGAAGAGGGTAGGGGAAAACAATGCTACAGACCAGAAGAACCTCCAAATGTATTCAAGGACTGAAAGAAGGTTGCTGAGAAATGCCATTTCTTAGGGGGATAAATCAGTTTCTAGTCTTCCAACTTGCTTCCTAAAACATTTCTATCAAAAAAAAAAGAAAAGAAAAAACTTGTGAAAAAGAAATGCTGGAAACTTATAACTAATAGGATGACTGCCATGAAGACAAGAAGCCAATTTCTATTAACCACAGAAGGAAGAAAAAATGGCAGTTTTCTGCAATAGGAAGCTGACTCCACAAGAAGATAAAAAAGGAGCAGTTGCAGCATCCATGCATGCAAAGCACTGACCAGTAATGTCTGAGTAATGGTGTGACATTTGTGTAGCCGTAACATCTGAATGAGTACATATTATGGAGAGTCAATACACTTTTAAATGAGTATACTGTGCCAAAAATAAAGCAACTCTCTGTTCAATTGTGGAGCATTTTTGTTTTGATGAAGTATTTTTTTCTTATAAAACTGATTCTCTGAAGAAAAGTTTGGATGGTGTTGTCATCTTGACATGAATATATTTAGCATCCAAGGGTTTTCTGGAAATATGGTAAACATCAAAAAACTCTTAAGGATTATTTTTTACCTTCAGTAACAATTAGGTAGTAATAATTAGGTTTCTTTTCTAGGCAATTTTGGTTCTTATTAAAGGTGACAAGAACCATTACTAGGATAGTTCGATTACCAAATCACTTTAGCAACTCTTATTCTCCATTTGTACTTGTCTAAGAAAATAAAGTATTTTTTTGCCAATGAAGATTTGTTCTTAACTGTGATATTACTTTTGTCTCTGGGGTAGTCTGTAACTTTCAGAGCATAACAGCTTCATCAAAATTTCTCAAATTGTATTCTATTTTCTTGCTTTCAAGAGCAAGAAATTCTTACTTCTCATTTGAAGTGAAGCTCTGTGTTACTGTATTTGACACAGTAGACATTTTGATTCCTCTAGAGTTAGAAGTCTGTCTTCTTTTTTCTTTCTCTGCCAGATACAGATACTAGAAATAGATGCCTTATTTTATGAAATCAAGAAATATACTAAAGGATGGATACAGGAACGGATGTGAGAAGAGATTAGGAGCTTATAAAGTTGCAATACGAGTTGAGTATCCCTTACTCTAAATGCATGAAATGAGAAGTGTTTAAGATTTGTTTTTTGTTTTTTGTTTTTTAGATTTTGGAGTATTTGCATATATATAATGAGATATCTTGGGAATGAGATGCAGATCTAAACATAGAATTTATTTGTGTCATATTCATATTATACCCATAGCCTAAATATAATTCTATACAATATTTTTAATAATTTTGTGCTTGGGACAAAGTTTGTGTATACTGGAACCATCAGAAAGCAAATGTGTCACTCAGCCACTCACAGGGACAGTCTGGTTGTTTGGCATCATCATTATTCCTGACTGTGAATTTATATGCTGCTGATTGAACAACCATTTTCTTAAATTCATTTATATTTAAGCACCTAACAGTAAAAAATATGACATACCATTAATACAGTGAAAAGTAACCTGTTGAGGATAACTCAGCAGCATAGTAGCATCTCCAGAATACCTGT
This sequence comes from Cheracebus regulus, assembly GCA_963574635.1. Classification (NCBI taxonomy): domain Eukaryota; kingdom Metazoa; phylum Chordata; class Mammalia; order Primates; family Pitheciidae; genus Cheracebus; species Cheracebus regulus. The sequence goes on from CAUYQU010011337.1 coordinate 10,011, forward strand.
ATCAGCTGTTAAACAACAAAAAAAGGCAAGCTTACAGTTTCTAACTACAGTGCTGTATTTTGATTAAAAGTTCACTGCATGTCATATATATATTTTTTTCTTTTTCAGATGATACAAAAATCAGAAGCATTTGAGAGCCCAGAAAGTGAGCCTTCTAGTGATGATGAGACATTCTGCTGGTTGGCTTTCTTAAATGTTTACTTCAGAGTCATCTACCTCATTAACAATGGTTTTTGTCTTAGTCTCTCCCTGTTTTCATAAGTTGGCATTTTTTCTTATTCTGTTAATGTACACTGCTCTAATCCTCCAATAAGCCCACTATACATTTTCACCATGTTGTCTATAGGTACCTTTTCTGCAGTGTTGACATCATCATCTTTGTCATCACTATTATCACAATCACCTTGGTTCCAAGCCATTTTGGTTATTTCACCATCAGTCAATGAATGAACAGCTGGGGCTTTATTGTCTATGTTAAAAACTACTTTGATATCTACTTTCTCCAGCTTATTCAAGCACACTGAAGGAATACTTTTTGCATATTCCAGGAAGTCAGACATTATTTTCTCATTTGACACAGAGAATTTTTCAAAGTCATCACTTCGTCCATTATCATCATTGAACAGTCACAGGCCAGAGGTTGTATCAGACACACACAGCTGTGTCTTTAGTCACTGTGTTCCAAGCAGTGGCAATAGCATGGATGGCATCCTTTATGCTGAACTATTTTTCATATTCTTCCACACCTACATTTCTGTTCACTGTTGCCAGCATGTTTAAGAAAGTGTTTATATAATTATTCTTCATTGATGTAAGGATACTCTGATCACATGACTGAGTGCATAGTCACATTTGAGATAAAGTAAATGGCATAAATATTATTTTTGATGAGAATTTCAACTGGAGGATGAGTAGAACAGTTGTTAAGAAATAGTAAAATCTTTCAGTCATCATCCAGTCCAGCTTCTGTGCAGTGAGCATGAGCTGCTGGCACAAAATGTTTGTAAAATCAATCAGAAAAGATGTCCCTGGTGATCCATGCAATTTGGTTAGCATAACAATGAACTGGTAAGAAAGTCAGTCCTTGAAAACAGAAAGGATGCAAGCTTTTTCCTACCACAACAAGTTACACTGATGTGTATCTCCTTCATTAGCATATCTCAGCTTAGCTATTCTGCACTTGGAATCTTTACTTCCTGCAGGGGCTGTTTTATCAACTGTAGTCAGTGTCTTTGTGGAGCAAAATTACCAAAATAGTGATGTTTCATCAGTGTTACAAACTTGTTCTGGCATCAGATTTTTATCAACAATAGCCTTGACAAACTCATTAATGAATCTATTCACTGCTTTGTGATCTGCAGATGCTTTATCAACACACGTTTTTAAAAAATGTAATACCCTGTCTTTTCTTAAATTTCTGCAGCCAGCTTAAATATTCACAATTCCATCAGTTTTCAGTTCATCATGATAGAAGTTTGTTTGATGACTTGTATACCGTTGAGTGGTATGTGTTTACTGCCATGCTGACGGATCCACTCTCTCAGTACACAATTGAGATCTTCATTTTTAGCTTTATGCAGTGTTTTTCTATATTTCATCAACTACTTTCTGGTCATCATTTTCAGCATAAAATTTCAATAGTTTATCTTTTTCTTTTTTCAAATCATTTATGGTGTCATTTCAACACCATACCCCTCTGTAATATATTTTACATTTATATTGTTATTTTCTCCAACAGCTTGACTTTCTGTTCTATAGATAAGCACAAAAGGATTACCTTCTTCTTAACATTTTCTATTCTCAAGGTTATCTGCAGGCCTTTTCACATTTTCAACAATATCTTTACACTACAAAGCAAAGAATAAGCAAAATTTCCAGTGAGTAATGCATGTAAAGCTTGACTCCATGTAGAGAATCATGAGGACCCTGCCACTGGTACATCTAGCCTGCACACTTGCCATGTTATTACCCTTTGTGGACATGCTTAAGTGGGAAAATCTGGATGACAGTTGTGCCAGGTCTACACAACTGCATATCTTTTGTTATATTATTATATCTTAATCCTGGATCCCTGACACAAGGGCCTCTGAAATCCTTGGAATCTTTAGAGGGGCAGTAAAGTATTTTTGGGTGCTAAAAAGGTGACTGATGGCTTGAGTCTCCTAGAAATCTTCAGAAAGGAAGCTGTCACCAGAAAGGCCAAAGCACAATTAGCGGGTTGGAACTTTCAGCTCTACTCACCGGCCCTCTGAGGAGGAGCTGGGAATACTCACCAGTGACTGATACTTTCATCAGTCATGCCTATATAAGGAATCCTGCTTAGAAAACCCTAAATTATAGGGGTTAGAGAACTTTTGGACTGATTAATGCATCTATGTGCCAGGAAAGTGGCATGCCAGAGAAGGCATGAAAGCTCTGCTCAACCCCCATACCTTATTCTAGTATCTCTTCCATTTGCTTGCTTCTGAGTTGTCTTTTTGTTTTCTGGTTCATTAACTATAAAGTGACTTCCTGAGTTCTGTGAGCTGCTCCAGTAAGTTATCAAACCTGAGAAGGGGGTTATAGGAACCCCTCATTTATAGCCAGTTGGTCAGAAATGTGGGAGAAGGAGGGCTTGCAGTTGGCATCTGAAGTGAGAGTAGACTTGCATGGCTACATCCTTTTCCTTGTGGAATACAATGCTAACTCCAAGTAGTTAGTGTCAGGATTGAATTGCAGGAAGATCAGTTAATGTCTGCAGAGTTGGAGAATCAGTTGGCATGAGAAAAATTACAAATAAATCATACTTCATAATATGATTAGTCCATGGCAAAACTCCTTTAATTCACATATCCATTTTAGAAGCTTCCTCCTATGCATGTACAAATCCTCACTATTTTTCTCTCTTCTGTAAAAATGACTACAATCAACTCATCTTTCAGAGTTGTACTCCCAACAAGTTTTTCTTTACTTATTCTGAAACAGATGTGTCATTTAACCATTTAATTCATGTTTTCCATCAAAGATTCATGTTTCAAGCTCAGATATGAAAGTTAAGAAGACAAAGAGGAATGTGACCCAGATCTTGCCTCAGAGAAAACACAACTAAATAGGTATCTTAATAAAAGTTAAACATGATAAATAGCTTTGTAACAAAGATTTCCAGTTTGGCAGTCTGTTTTCCTTCTGAGTTGATATATGGGCCCCAAAACACAGCTCCAATTATCAATCAAGTAACCTAATATAAAAATATGTTTTTGTTATGACTGATAATATAAAGAATAAAAAATAAAAATATAGACATACTTCTTGCCACAATTTAATTACCACTAGCCTTAAATATATATTTTTTGAGTAGGGGGTGGTCTATAATGATCATCCCTTTAAAACCATACTCAAGTTCATAGTAGTGCTACTCACAATAGCCAAAAAGTAGAAACAACACAGATGTCCACCGATGAGTGGATGAACAAACTGAAGTATGAATGAAGCACTGATTCATGCCACAACATGAATGAACCTTGAAAACATTATTTTAATTGAAATAAGCCAGACACATATTGTATGACTTCATTTGTACCAAGTATCCAGAATAGCATCTTATTCTGTTTGGGCTGCTTTAAAAAAATAACATGAACTGGATTGCTTTTAGAAAACAGAAATTTATTTTCCACAGTTCTGGAGAATGAAGTCCATGATCAAGGCACTGGCCGATTCAGGGTCTGATGAAGACCTGTATCTTGATTCATAGACAGTGACTTTTACTCTGTCCTCACATAATGACAAGGAGAAGGTAGCTCTCAGCAGCTCTTTTATTAGGGCATTTAATGGCTATCCTGAAGGTTTTACCTACATGAGCTGATAGCCTCCCCAAGGCTTCACTTCTTAATACCATCACTTTGTGGGTTAGGATTTCAACATATGAGCTGTGCAAGTACACAAATAGACAATAGCAAACAGGTAAACCCATGGAGTCAGAAAGCAGATTGGTGTTGCTGAGAGTCAGGAAATGTGAAGCAACTGCTTAACAGGTATGGGATTTTATTTTGCAGTGATGAAAAGGTTTTGGAATTAGGTAGAGGTGGTGGTTACACAAAAGTGTGAATATATAAAATGCCACTGAGTTGTACACTTCCAATTGTTGATTTTGTTTCATGTAAATCTAACATCAATTGTTAAAAGAAAAAAAAAAGAAAAGACAAAGGCAACACACCCAAGTAGGGTATTTCTTTTTTAAAGGGCCTGATTCTCAAAAGATCGCCTGAAACAGCAATCCATGCTAAGACTTTCAGTTCGCCTTTTCTTTAAGTGAAAGATTTGCAACTGTGAAACCCTTTAACAGGAAGATCGAGCATATCTTTTGTGACCCTCATTTCTTAGACTACTGTCTGTAACTGCATTTCATCTATTATTGTCTAGGAAACAATTTATTCCTTTTAAATGTCACTTAATAATTATATTTTAAATGACAGTTGATATTTTATACTGATTGATTAATTCATCAGATTTTTTAAAAATATATTAATAAATGTCCTAAGATCTAGACATAAAGTAGTTAACAAAAGAGAATCCTGCTTTCCTGGTTTTAATATCACATTAGAGAAATTAGAAAATAAGCAATAAACAAATAAATCACTTATTTTCAGAAAATTATGCTATGAGAAAATTAAAAATGGGTAATGGAAGAGAAGGTGTATCAGAGAATATTAAATAGGGTGGTCAGCCTGGACTCTCTGGGAAGATAATGTGTGAACAACTGAATTAGTCTGTTTTTATGCTGCTTATAAAGACATACCCAAGACTGGGAAGAAAAGGAGGTTTAATGGACTTACAGTTCCACATGGCTGGGGAGGCCTCACAATCATGGTGGAAGGCAAGGAGGAGCAAGTCACATCTTACATGGGTGGCAGCAGGCAAAGAGAGAGCTTGTGCAGAGAAACTCCTGTTTTTTAAAACCATCAGATCTCTCATGAGACTCATTTACCAACATGAGCACAGTACAGGAAAGATTCACCCCCATAATTCAATCACTTCCCACTGGGTTCCTCCCACAACATGTGGGAATTATGGGAGTTACAATTCAAGGTGAAATTTAAGTGGGGACACAGCCAAACCATATCAGCACCTATGGGAATGACTGGAAAAAGATATGTATAATCCAGTAGATGAGCATTTCAGACAGGTAGGAAACACAATGTAAGTATTCTGAGAGATATGAACTTGTTAAGTTCTAGGAATAGAAAGGAGGTCAGGATGACTAGAAGAAAGTGAAAGGGAAACATGGTAGAAGAGGAAGAGGTAGAATAAACAGAAGCCAGGTCTTATAGACCAAATATAAAGGGATATTTTTATTGAAGTGTTAATCTTTACATAAAAACTGGATGCAGGGCTGTGAATTAATTACTAAGCCCTATAATTGTTGTGTGTCCTGTAGGGCTAGAGAAAGAAGTTAAATGAGACAAGAAATAACATATTTTAAATACTTTGCTTCTTGCAAAAGCAGTGTTAGACCTATGATTGGCCTTCTACAAATACTCCAGAGGAGAAGGAAATAAACTGATATAGATATCAAGGATTTTCTTCTTCCTTCATACAACTTTCTTTCATTGGATTCTACCTTTTTAGAGTGGAGATCTCATATATTCTCTTTAATTTTTCATTGTGAGGTTCTATGTTACAGTTCAGTTAAATGTCACAGAAACAAGCATTTCATTGCTGTTGCTTTATTCAGTCAATGTATTTCAGAGAATCAAAGTCAGTTCATTTAAGAGAGGAGCTGTTAAGTTTTGTAATGACTAAAAGGACTACTTTTGCAGAAATGGCTGCTCTCATCAGACAGCTCAAGCCCTCCGTTTTCAGCCAGCACAAGGAATTGGTTATTAGATTTAGGGCCATTCTTATCATTTATCTATTGAACATTTTACTCTCAAGCCACTTCACACACAAAAAAATCCCTGTTTCAGTCACGCACAGTTAGTAAACACCAAAATAGTACAAATGATCTATGTGGGATACAGGAAGGATAGCTTTAAAGATAAATTCGTACTCTGGAAAAACATTGACTACATCTTGGATTTGAGACCACTGGATCATTTCTTTAAAACTGAGGAAGAACACATATTTATTTTTAAAAACAGAACATCACAGTGTGTTTTCAAAATGGATTTTAAAGTGGCTGTGTGGGTGACTATCTTGACAGTTATGTGACTGATAAGACATTGTCAGTTTGAAGTTTTATTTCAATATAGGCAGAGTCTTCATTTCTTTGCATTTGTGATTTAGGGAATCATATACCATTGGCAGGATTTAATTTTTTTCACTTTTTTTTTTACATGAAATGTACTGTATAACCCTTTGTTCGCTGTGAAATAATCCTAACAGGAGGCAAGTTCATAGATCTAAGAGTTAAAGCCTATTTTCCTTGTCACACCAGTCCCCTGACAATCCTGTTATCCTCTCCAATGGTAGCTATTACTTAAAGTTAATGTTACTTTCTAGACTTTTACATATACATTCACATAAACATAAATGCACAGCTGTACAAACACACACACACTCACACAAGAAAAAAAACACCAGCAGACACCCACACATGCACATCTGCAAACATAGATGTTATTTTATGTTAATTATTTTTAAATAAAAATTAGAAAGGTTGTCTGCTTTACTTAAAAGCATATTGTACAGATCTGTCTATAAAAATCATTATAGAACTATCATATTTTTTTTAATTTTTGCTTGAAATTTCAGGTGTGGATATCCCATCATTTAATTTGGTAAAAAATTAATCTTCTCTTGATAGAAAATCTTACTTTTTTTCTTCTGAAAAAAATCTTATATCTTGCTTTTACATAATTTTTTTCTAAATAAAATTTAAAACATTGAACACTCACCATAACCACACCAAGAATATCATTATAAATATCCAAGTCAATGAAAATAAAATAATTTTGTGACTCACACAAATTTTAAATAACAAATCTGAAAAACTACATCATTCATTATTACATGTTTCAATGTAAATTCTATTTTGAAAATTCTACATTTAGATTTTTTCATAAATATGCTTATAAATACATTTTACTAATGTTTCATGGATGTAACTTGTGCTTACAACAGTATGTACCTACCTTTTACATGAAAATTATTTTGTGTCTGTTACTATAACATCTAGATGAAGGGAGATATTGGGCAATTCAATAAAATGACAAAAATATTTTGTTCACTTTAGTAGTAAATGGAAAGATTACATTCTCCAAATAATTGTTAGATGCTGGGCCAATGTGATAAAAATAAATAAAAATAAGTATGAAAATAAGAAGGATAAATACTTAATATACCAGACTAAGTGAAAGCATATGTAATGCATTATGCCAGTAACCATAAGAATAATCTTATGAATGTCTTTTGCAAACATCTGGCATATGGGTATCTAGCCTGGTGCAAAGCAAAGATGTGAATGTATTACCCTCTAATAATAATAATAGTAATAATTTTAAATAGAAAATACATTACATTTTATAACTTTTATTAGCTATTTAAAATAGAGAAAATATAAATGGATAAAAATGGTCTAAAACTAAACTTCCCAGATTTTTTGGTTATTTTTCAAAATTAAATATAAAGAATACATTCAGACCACTAAAAAAAATACATTCAGAAAAATTAAAGATAAAAAACAAATGCATTGTCCCTTCTCCCCCATCCCCAACTTCTCTGTGCCTACAATAGTCACCAATAAATGAAATTTTTGTTTATTTTTCAAGAAAAAACATATAGCAGTATGTAAAATGCATTCATTCACAAACATAAATTGCATTATTAAACATGTGTGTATTTACATAGTGTCCTTTTGTTAATGTAACACATTTTTACATAGAAAATTTTAAATTCTGCAGTGTATTATCTTGGAGCTTCTTTCAATAAGAGCAAGTATAGATGTACCTCACAAATATTTTCTTGTCAAATATTTCCATTTATCTAAGTATCATAAAAATAAATTGAACAGATTATAAGAGAACAACTAAACTTTTACATACATATCTACCCATATAACTACACATCAGATATTCCATATCACAGAAGATTGATATTTAACTCTTATGCATTCAAATATTTCCTCAAAATTAGGTCACACATTTGACTTCCATGCAGGTAGATTGGTTTTGCCTTTAACGAACTCAATATACATAGTCGTGTAACATGTATCTTTTCATGTCTGGCATCTTCTGCTCAGCAGTTTGTCTCTAAGATTCATACAGAACTTACATGTCCCAGAAATGTGTTCTTTTTGTTCTTTTTAAATTCTATGTATTATTCTGTTATACAAATATACTACAATTTATTTACACATTTTAGTATTAATAAACATTCAGACTTGTCTTACTTTATTCAAGCTGCTATATCAAAATACCTTAGACTTGGAAATTTATTAACAACAGGAATTAATTGCTCACAGATCTGGAAAGCTGTCTGGGAAGTCCAAGATCAAGGTGCTGGCAGATTTAGTTTCTGCTAAGGGCTCTGCTTCAAAGACGGTGTCTTGATGTTGTGTGCTCACATGGTGGAAGGGCAGAATGCTGTATTCTCACATGATGGAAGGGGGCAAGGGTTTTCCCTTCAGCATCTTTATAAAGGGATTAATTCCATTCAGGAAGGGAAAGCCCTCATGGCTTAATTATTTCACAAAAGGCCCCACCTGTTAATACCACCACACTAGGGATTAGGTTTCAACATAAATTTCGAAGGGGCATATTCAGACCATAACAAAGTTATGTCCATTAATCGACTATTATGAATTAAATGCCTTTTAGCTTGTTTTGTTTAGGTCTTTCAGTGACTATGAACACTAGTATTTGCCGCATATATATCCAAGTGGAATTCCTGATTCATGGGATACGTATATATGCTTAGCTTGAGGAAATATGGGCAGTTTTCCAAAGTGGTTATAATAATTTACATTCACTGCGGCAGTGCATGAATTTACTGCATTTATTTGCCAGTATTAGATATTTGCAGTTCTCTTAATTTTAGTCATGGTTGATGGGTATACAGTATTATCTCATTATGGTTTTAATTTATAGCTTCATAATGATTAAATATGTTAGAGAACTTTTCATATGACTATTAGGTAACTTTCCTTGTGCTACATCTGTTCAACTTCTGTCATGTTTTTATTATTTATCCTATCCTATGTGTTCTTGAAAACAAAATGTACATTTTGCTGTTGTGGACAGAAAATTCTAGTTATGTTAGTTAGGACTCTTATTGATAGCATTGTACAAGTTCTCTATATTTTTACTGAGTGTCTAGTTTTTATAATTACTAAGAAGGAGATATTGAAATCTCTGTAATTACCGATTGATTTATTTCTTCTTATAATTCTATTAAGTTATTCTGGAAATATAGCAATTACTGAAAAATGTCTTCACAGCATGATTCAGAAAAATATTTACTCTAAAACTAGCTGCTTTTCATAGGACTAGATAGTGGGGTTTCTGTTTCCTTCTCTTTTATTACTACACCACTGGAAGGTGAGATGGGGAGGGAGGGAGTTGATGGCTGGGAAGATAAAGGAGGGGTGAAGGAAGGAAGGAGACACAGAAGAAAAGAGAAGCCAAATTTGAATTAGAATGTTGATGAGTGGAAAATATGTAGAATACACAAGAATTGTTTTATGTTCCCAATATAGTGAACTCTTTGTTATTATAAATTGTCTCTCTGTTTCTAGTAACATTGCTTGCATTAAAACCTACTTTTTATGATACTAATACAGCTACTTCTACTTCTATTTATGATTTGTACGGTATATCCTTTTCATTCTTTTATTTTCAGTCTATTTATATCTTTAAATCTGAAGTATTTCTTTTGTAGAGATCTTGCAAAAGTTTATTTTTATTTATCTATTTTTATATGCACTCTGACAGTCTTGAGTGAAATATTTAGTCTATTTGTAATGTAATTATTTGCATAGTTGGATTTTTTTCCAATTTGGTATTAAAATGATTTCTAAAACACTCAAATCTTTTGAAAACTGCAAACTACTTTGAACAAAGCTAGAATAGTCCTCTACAGCATAGGAAGGCAAACTATAGCACATAAGCCAAACCCTGCTTATCTCTTGTTTTGTAAATAAAGTTTTATTGGAACTCAGCATACATATTTGTTTACACATTGTCTATGGGTACTTATGTGTTACAAGAGCAAAGTTGAGTAATTGCTACAGAGGCCATATGGCACTGTTTTAGAAAATCAAACTGAAGAATTCTCTCAGAATATTCACATAAAATGTAAATAGACATATAAATGAATGCACATAAAGGAGAAAAAAATAGCAGGTAGAATCAAGAAATTAAAACCCAATTTTATAAAATTCTGAAAAGAGATAAATCCCACAATTGGGAAAAGGAGATATATAACTAGTGACCAAAATTTTCACAGATAATCAGAAAGTTAGTCCCAAAATTGAAAAAAAAAAAAAAAAGGTTAATGCTAAACTGAGCAATATGAGATAAAAGTAAATTTTTAAAAAACAACTTCTAGGAATATTTTTTATATGTAATAAAGAGACTATTATTATTTACTGAATAGTAGAATGCTTAAAATATATTGTCTACTCGCTGAGTAAAGGTTTTTATTACTGTTCATCTATTTTTTTGTTTTGTCTTTCAATACGTATTCTTGAGATTTTACTATTCTGAGTGATACTTTTCTGCTGTAATTTACATTTAAGTTTAAGCATTTATTTACAAAGCACTGATCTTCAATGGAGACATTCTGGAACAATGATTCTATGCCTTTGGTTAAAATTCTTTCATCAACAATTTTGGCTTAATAGAAAAATATGTGAACTGGAAAAGAAAGGAAAAAAAGGAACAAGGAAAGAAATCAAAGGTTAATAGTGGTCAGCAAATTAAAGCTTGTCATGTGATGAGTACATAAAATGCAATCAGAAAAGCTGAACTAAAGGAATGTGATTTTAGGTATGTTATCAACATATCAATAACTAGATGATGGGTATAAAAACATAGTACTGTGTAATCAAAAGCAAAGCACTCTGTTTTAACTCCACTTTCCTTTCAAGACTTCAGGATATAAGAAACCTTCCCAGAGAGGAGAGAAATGGTTGCTCCCACCTCATCCTTTTCAAAGGTTCATTTCTACTGATAAATAATAAGCTGGTATACATTTCATGCTACAAAGCAGGTATAAAAATACAATTATTTTCCCCTATAACGAAACATTCTTTCTGTTTTAAGCCCCAGTTCCAGCAGGGTTTGACATTTTAAGCGTGGTCAATTCAGGAACTCAATGATTTGAGAATTTCCCCTCCTATTATCCTGCATTTTTGTCTGGAGCCACGTGGACCATTTGACTCTCTAGCCAGGAGGCATTGGGTAGAGAAGTAGTTATATGGTGGTTAATCATTGCCGTTTACTCAAGCTGAAATATAATGAGATAAGCATTTTTTCTTTAATCAATATTTTGTTCACCTATGTAAATAATTGAGAAAATTTAAATTTCACTTGGAATTTAATCTTTGGTCTGCTGCTACATCCTTAGCTACAGGCCCCTCAATCCTGATACTCTTTCAGATACTGTGGTGTTTTTCTTGGGCATTCAGATTAGCACAATACTCTTGCACTACCCTAAAGTTCTGGGAACACAAGTGTGTCACAGACCCATTGCTTAGATATCTAGCTCAGCCGTTTCTCTTCTCCTGCTCCTAACTCCTGCTGGGCATGTAGGTGCTCTGAGTGTGAGACTGGCCATTTGCTTGGGTTCTCTCAGGTTCTCTCTTACAACTTCCAAACCCATTTGAAGTTCCTGCCCTCTCTTTCTCTATCTCTCGCCCCACCTCAGCTGGAAGGCAAGACACATGGTCCATTTTCTCTGACTCTTTTTAGTCTTACATTTTATCTAACGTGAGTCAGCTAGCTACTCTTTGATATCTGTTGTTAGGAGCATAAGTATAATGTTCTGAATCCTGCAGGATTTATGGATATGACACCTAATCATTCAAATTGTTGCATTACGAGTTACTACTTCTCCCTTAAAACTATTGCCATATCATTAGTTTTTTTTTTATTTTTAGTAGAGACAGCGTTTCACCGTGTTGGCCAGGATGGTCTCGATCTCTTGACCTCATGATCCGCCCACCTTGGCCTCCCAAAGTGCTGGGATTACAGGCATGAGCCACCGCGCCCAGCCCATATCATTAGTTTTAAAAGTCAACTTAAAAACCCAAAAGCTACTGGTGATAGTTCCAAGGAAATATACATTTAACAAAACTAATTGAACTTTACACTTAAAAGAGAACATGATCTTGTATGGAAATTATACTTCAATGAAGTTAATTTTAAACATACAATAAAAGCTCAAATTTTAATAAATGACTTTCTTTGGTATTTTCTTTCAAGCAATTAGCAGAAAATATCCTTAATACTATCTTGTCTGTGGAATTTAGTAACTGAGACAAGAGAACACAGAAACGGAGAATAACACAAAATAATATCCCATGCAATAATATTAGTAGCAGTAATAATAGGGGTTACAAAAACTAACACTTAAAAATTTCTACTGTGTGCCTGAAAACCAGAATAGTTTTATCAGTTAATTTCTACTATAATTTTTTAAATTTTATTTTTTAAAATTTTTTTATTTCTACAGGTTTTCAGGGAACAGGTGGTATTTGGTTATACCAATACGTTCTTTAATGGTAATTTGTGAGATATTGGTATACCCATCCCCCAAGAAATATACACTGAACCCAGTTAGTCTTTTATCCCTCAACCCCTCCCACCCTTTTGTGCAATTGCAAAAATATGATATCAGCCCAAATGCCCATCAATCAAGTTGATAAATTGTGGTGATATATATATATATATCTCAACAAGTATTTATATATATGATGGAATACTACTCAACCATAAAAAGGAAAAATAATTTCACCATAATATTATAAAATGAGTTTGTGGTTAGATTCATTTCACAACCAAAAGTGCTGAGATTTGAAAGATTAAGGAAAAAAGGTCAGATCATGCAGCTTCTTTATGGCAGAGGAGTGATTTAAAAGCAGAGAACCTAACTTCAAAGTCCTCACTTAATTACCACCCTATACAAACTTTCAAAGCTAATTGTTATGGAAAAAGTTACAATTGCAATACAACTGAAAATTATAATGGTAGGGTGACGATGATGATAATGACGATGATGATTGTGGTGGTGGTGGTGGCATGATATAGATATGCTGATATTGGCAATTTTTAACACTTATGCCAGGCATTCCTAGTGCTAATATAAACTTATCCATTTATTGCCCACAAAAGACTTATGACAATGTTACTGTTAATATCTCTATGTTACAAATGAGAAAAATGTGGGATAAATTATCATATATAACATATCTAAAATTACACAGCTAAAAAGTATTGCAAGTTAAACAGAAATATAGGTTCAATTAGACATCAAAACTTACTCCTTTATTTCTTTTAATAGCTTGATTTTTTCTTCTTTTAAAAATAAGCACATCATTTCTATTGTAACAACGTTTTGAATCCCATCATGAGTAATTTAACAATATTACATTATTGTTATTCATTTTGGATCATTAACTAAATAACAAATGTCACTGCTTTTTCAAGAAAAGTACGAGTTGTCATCTTGTACCAAGCTGGGGGCTGATAAAATGGAAAAATAGAACTATCCCCTTTCTGAACTTTGGTTTATATCAATATATTCAAATCTATGTGGCACATCTAGCTATCCAGCTATCTATCACATATGTATCTTTTTCTACTGATAGATTTGTTCAGCTTACATATTAATGATGTTTTTTATTTTAAGATTCTTTGTGAAGAAAGGATGAGAGGAAGGTAAAAATATGCAATAACTTTTATAGCTGGCTTTTGTTCCTGCTCACTACCAGCGGAAAACTTAAGTATTATAACTACTTCCTGATTCCACGAATGCACATAAACTCACAGAAAGTTATTTACTAGTTTCCTATGGGTTCTTAGTACTTAGTATGAAAATGCATGGCTTCACAAATTCCAGAGGCCCAGGGTAAAAGAGAAATGTGAAACTTATGAAATAACCCCTGGGACTAAGGAATTAGGAATCCGGGGTTAGAACAAGGCAAAAAAAGGAAAGCTCAAGAAATACAAGATGAGCTTTGATGCTCTCCAGTCAGGCATGAAGTTAGAGGCAGTGGTAAAGCTCCATTTAAAAGTTGTATTTTCAGAGCTATTTCCTTCAATACTGCTTAACACTGTAATTTTATTAACCACTGGACTGAGACAAAGATGACTTCAGCAGTTAGCTCAGTGTAAACTGAACATATTTTAGCAACTCCCATGGAATGTCACTGCATTCTAAATGACATCCTGTTACATACTACATCAGAGAGAAAAATAGTTTTGCTCTAGGGGGAAATTCATGCTCACATAAGGATATTTAGTATTTATATATTATTGGAAATATCATTACGGCCTCAGAGGTAAACACTCTTTTATCCCTGTAATACTTTTATAACAATGTGTAACCCTAAACATGTTTTAACGATTGAATTTTGCCTCAAAATGTGAAAATCTACAGGAATAAATTATGTTGCCAGCTACTACAAATAGTTTAAAAGTATATCAAATATATAAAGAACACACTTGCATATCTAAATTAATCTTACTGATTTTTAAATTAGTTTCACATATGAAAGCTAATGTTTTCAAGAAATGAAGCAGTGATTTGGAAAGGTGAATTTATTGAAACATTAGCTGGAATAACTGGAAAATAGCATTGAACATTTTATTTCAAGATGTAAAATTTGATAACTCCCAACAATCCCTGTATTAAATTATACTAATGTTTTTGAAATCGAAGACATCTAGAGTAAATTAGAATTGTAGGCTTATCCAAGCTGATACACATTTCTACTTCATCAGTCCATAGCATTAAATAATGAAGCTATCAAGACACAGTAACTATTAGAGTAACAGAAAGAAGTGGCTCAGAAAGTATGAGACATGGTGACCATGTGGCAAGTTTCTGTTTTCATTGATAAGTTAACTTTGGAATGCCCAATAGGTACATAGAGCTACTGGGACATAAGAATTTAAGGTGAAACTGCATCATGTTCAGCATTTGAGCCATATAAATACACAGTGCGTCTATTATGCCATTGTTCAGGTATATATCAGTGATCAAAAATCATACCTATGTGTGTGTGTGTGTGTGTGTGTGTGTGTCTGTGTCTGTGTGTAGGACATGACTCCACCTAAGTTATAGAACATTAAATGTGAGACCCTAGAGGCCATGGAAACAAACAGCATTTTATTGCTCTCTCCTGCAAACTTTCCATTATTTATACCTTTCTTGTTATCCAGAATGGAAGAAAAAAAAAAAAACGTGATAATCAACATCATCTCAGGCCTGAGGAATCCTCACATGTCTTTTAAATCTTTGTAAATCTCCAAGGACTACTGGTAGTTACTCAATAAAAATAATGCTTTGTAAATACTCAAGGGGAAAATAGAAATATGTATGCCCATCAAATTATTGTATTAAATCCAAGGGGTATTTTCTTCTCTGTGTAATCACCTTCAGTGGTCTAATGAGGAAAATAGAACAAATGGCATGTGGTTGCCACAGCAACATTTTTTATTCTCTTACCTAGTTTTAGACAGTATTTTTTTTTTTCAGTTTCCATTTTCTTTGCTTTGTTTCAATAGAATAAAAGCATCTCTAATAAATGTAATTTTGCTACTCCCAGTTTCTGGTTTTTGCTTCACTATAATGAATAAATTTGAATAGGGATGCATATCTCAATAATGAAGTACATATGTTCATACATAATTATGTGGTGGCATTATTTTTAAGACATAATGCTACTGACAAATACAGTGGTTTCCTGCTTCATAAGGTAATTAATAGTGTTGCTTACTGTTCTATACATTTTCTCTTTTGTCATACATAATTTGTTAAGTAAATTAGACACTAAACTTTGTGTGGATTTAACAGATACCAAATAATAAACTATTATCAAGGATTTAATGATACAGAAATAGATCTGGGAAAGAAATAGTACTCTGATGCAAATAGTTGCCATGGCAATAACTTGAAATCACTGTGTGATTTTTTAAAATATATACATTTTAAGAAAATGTAAATTTTACTAGCATTAAAAAATACTAGACTATATCGGATTTATCGTAAAAAGAATAAAACAAAAAACAAAAGCACTTAGCTTTTATTTTCCAAGTTATCATATGTCTCTATTTAATACCAACAATTTGAATATTGAATTATCCCACCAAAAGAAATGTTTATTCATAAATAGAAAAATCACATCTAATACTAGAAGAATTCATGCACTGACTGGAAGCTTGGACTAAATCAGTTTTATATCATCACAAAAGACAAAGCTCTATGATTTTAGTATGTGTGCAGACATGTATTTAGTGGAGTATAAGCAGGAAAACTAGCATTGTCAAAATCTAAATCAATCATTATAAATACATAGAGAAATTATAAAACATAAGTAAAAGCTCAATAAGAGAGAGTGTCAAAAAAACAGTAGGCAGTAAAGATCTGTTATATGAGAAAATTAATACTCTAATTATGCCATTTACCCTACTCTCACCTCAATAATAAATGTTGAATCTCTGTAATATATAAATTAGCTTGAAGCAATAGAAGATATATTATCTAGTCCTAATTAATTAATTATACCTGTAGGGTTACAACTCCTAATGTTAGACAGCAAGCATTACCTATAAATAATAGTAATAGATAATTGATATAGACAATAGACAGCATTACCTATAAATAATAGTAATAGGCAATTAACCTAATGGTTGAAATTAATGATCAACCATTACTTTCCAAAATGTAAGTTAATACTTTCTAAAACAAATGGAGACTATCTGTTGGAAAGGGCATCTAAGAACATTACCATACACAGAAAATATGTTTCAATAGCTACATCAAATGTGTTAAATTAAAATGAGACTATGGATGTGGTCTTGTATGTGGGTTCTTAGAAGGCCCTTAACAATTACTTCTTGAAATTATAAAAAGAAAGGAAAAGACACTACCTCTGTATTCTTTCACACTTACTCATAAGCTCATCTATTCCCTGTTTTCGCTAGTAGCGCAGCTCTCAAATAATTTTCAATTACTAATAATTGGGTAAAATACCCACACACATGCACAAATATATACATACACACATACATGCATATAATCTTATCTAATAACGTTATTTTATTAATATTTGCCTTTAGAGTTTACCAATCACATTTCTTAGTGATTAATTCATTTGATCTATACAATTCTGAAAAATATCATAGTTTGATTTTATAAGTTGACACTAAGAGGGAAAATAATAAGTGTATAACCCAGGGTCATACAGTTCGTAAGTGTATAAATCCAGGTTTTATTTTTTATTAGAGAGCCTATACTCTCAGAAATCCAGCACTTTTCTTTTACGTCACTTCAGTTTCTCATACTGTATTTTATAATTGGAGCATATGCTCTAAAGTCTCCTGTGCCTCCTTCATAAAAGATCTCTGTGATAATTCTTTGGGTAGATACCAATATTTCTTAGTCACCCCTGCTACGTTGCCGATTCAGTAGCTGATGTTGAGAATCTCGCCAATTTGTGTGAAAACCTATTAATTCTGGGTCAAAAAGGCAGCCTACCTAAATTACATCGAGATTATTATTATTGAAGAAGAATATTGTTAATAATTGGAAAAATATTACATAAAAACACATATTTTGAGACTAGAAATTAGTACTTATTGGAAACTATTGCCAGTATCCTGTGTAATCTCAACCAAAGATATGAAAAAATTTATGTTTGAGGATGAGGAAGACATAAAACTAATTTTGAAAGGGAGAGAGAGAGAGAAATGCAATAATACTTATTGAATTCCTAACATGTACCTTTTATAGTGCTAAGCTTTTTTCATAATTTATATTTGACATTATCATTTTGATACCCATATTGTAGACAAGGAACATGAATATGGCATGGGGGGAGAACATGATTCATACAATATTCAGTTAGTATGTAACAGCCTTGAGATGAAAATCTAAATTATGCAAATACCAGAGCTTTTACCACTATAGTATTGCATTTCATCATTTACTAAAAAAGAATGAATATATGTTTTTGTGTGTGTAGTGTGTGTGTGTGTGTGTGATGGGGAAGAGGATAAATACGTAAATATATTAACTTATGTAATTTTCACAATAATACTATTTTAATTATCTCTAATTGATAAATGTGAAAACTTAGTTGCAGATATAATCATTCTGCTCATAAACTACAGAGAGGCAAGAACTAATAACTCTTCTCAATCTAATAAAAACCCTGATTTCTGACCAGATCTGGAACAGTAATCTATAAGAATTATAAGAATTATCAAAGTTTCCCAACCCTAAAAAAGTATAGTAGAGCAAAAGTAGAAATAAGCAGGCATTTATAAAGTTTGCATCTGCATATTAATTGGTTTTCATGAATTTATATTGTTATAGTCTATAGATATTTGATGTAAGAAAAATATAAACCAAAAAGTTGAAAACATATTTCTCGGTTATTCTTTTCTTAATATGACTAGGAAACAATTAAGACTGATTTCTACTGTATTCCTGTATATTCATTTTATATTTACCCCAAAATATTTATTTGATGTCCAAGATCCTGGGAATACATAAGTGAATGAAACAGATAAAAAAAAACCTTCCCTCCTAAGTTCTATATTTTAAACAGAAATAGAAAATAAAGCAAATAAGTAAAAATGTATAGCAAGTTGTATGGCTATAAATTGAGTTCACTAACAGAGAAAAGGTGTATAGTGAGATCCAGAAAGGAGAAATGTTTGCTGCAAATTTTAATGTAAAATCAGGTGACCATAGACGATTACCTGAAAGAGTTGGAGGAGTGAATCCTGAAGGCACCGAGGGGTCATTTTGGAGGTCAGGAGTTTGAGACCATCCTGTCCAACGTGGAGAAACCCCATCTCTACTAAAAATACTAAATTATCTGGGTGTGGTGGTGCATTCCTATAATCCCAGCTACTCAGGAGGCTGAGGCCAGAGAATTGCTTGAAACTGGAAGGCAGAGGTAGTGGTGAGCCGAGATGGTGTCATTGCACTCCAGCCTGGGCAACAAGAGTGAAACTCCATCTCAAAGAAAAAAAAAAAAAAGAAAAGAAAAGAAAAAGAAAGGGTTGCAACTGCAAAAGTCCTGAGAAACAAGGAGAAGTAACGGAACATTTTGAAATGAACTAAACAACATGGGTGCAGTAAAAGAATGAGTCAGAGAGATAATTATGGTGGTGGCAGATTTTGTCCAACCTCCTAGGTCATCTACTCAAGTTTACTCTTTGTGGAATCAAATATATTTTAAAGATAGAACTTAAAATATTTGCTGATTTATAAAATATAGGATATGTGAGGAAAAGATGAGTCAGGAACAATTAAATCCCAGATATATTGTATGAACAATTCTAAGAATGGGTTTCCTATTGAGACAGACAAAAAGATGGTAGAAGCAGATTTTAGTGGAAATTGAGGAAAGATTGAACATGTTAAATGTAAGATGCACATTATATATCCAAGTGGACAGTTAAGTATGCAGATGGATATATGAACTGGAGTTCAAGGAACAGGTCAGAGCTTGAGATATAAATGTGGGTTTGTAAGTGTATTGATGGCATATAAAAGTATTAGACTGGAAGAAATTGGCAAATAAATTAATTTTTATGTTTTAAAAAAGAGAAAAAGTTTAAACATTGAGCCTTATAGAGATTTTGGAGATGATGATAAACTAAAAAATTAGTGACAAGGAGAGACCATTAAAGAGAATGCTTGTCTTGTCTTAGAAGTGTAGTGAATAAAGTATTTCACGTAGGGAGGGATCCACTAAGTTGAATGTTGCTGATAGGTCAAGTTGGAAAAGGCATGAGAACTGACCATTTAGCCTCATGGACATCACTGGAGACCTTTGAAAATAGCAGTTTGATTGGAGAGTGGAGGTTAAAGCCTGACTGGAGAGGCTTTAAAAAGTTTGTGTCCTTTGTAGGGACATGGATGAACCTGGAAACCATCATTCTCAGCAAACTGACACAAGAACAGAAAATCAAACACCACATGTTCTCATTCATAGGCAGGTGTTGAACAATGAGAACACATGAACACAGGGAGGGGCACATCACACACTGGGGTCTGTTGGAGGGCACTAGGGGAGGAACAGTGGGGGGTGGGGAGGTTAGGGAGGGATAACATGGGGAGAAATACCAGATATAGGTGACGGGGGATGGAGGCAGCAAACCACCTTTCCACGTATGTACCTATGCAACAACCCTGCATGATCTGCACATGTACCCCAGAACCTAAAGTACATTAAAAAAAAAGAAAAAGAATGAGAGGAGGCCAGGCGTGGTAGCTCACACCTGTAATCTAGCACTTTGGGAGGCTGAAGTGAGTCGATCGCAAGGTCAGGAGTTCGAAACCAGTCTGACCAATATGATGAAACCCCTTCTCTACTAAAAATACAAAAATTAGCCCTGGACATGATGGTGCACACCTGTAGTCCCAACTACTCGGGAGGCTGAGGCAGAAGAATCCACTGAACCCAGGAGGTGGAGGTTGCAGTGAGCGGGGATATCATGCCACTGCACTCCAGCCTGGGAAACACACCAAGACTGGTCTCAAAAAAAAAAAAAAAAAAAAAAAACAGAGAGAGAGAAATTTGAGACAGTACAAATAGGCAAATAGGCAAGGCTTTTATACTTGCTCTTAGCCAAAAGGCAATGGCAATGCTTTTGTGTTTTAATCTAAAATACAGGAGATATATGGGGTTGATGTAATGATGGTAAATTCAAGGGCTTATACATATGTGAGAGAATTACTGCTCAACATATTTGCAGGATCATCAGAAAGACTGCATAAAAAGAGAAAATTGATGATGCAAAAGAGAGAGAGAGAAGTATAAATGGAGTGATATTCTTGAGAAGGAAATAGGTGCTGGAATCTCATAGAGGGATGTTTCTCAATAGAAGCAAAAAAAAAACATAAGCAGTAAAGGAGTAGTAAAGAAGGAATATTAATAAAGGGAAGATGAACTCTACAGGCTCAGAGGTAATAGGTGAATAGACATGGTGGTGGAAGCTTGATAATTTATTTCCAGAGCAGTACCCAAGAAGATACTTTCTAGATCTAGGTTGCCTGAGTTTGAATCCCAGATTTGTCATTAGCTTACTATATGACCTTATGCATTTGTTTCTTCCTTTACATAAAACAAATAAAGTAATTGCATTTACATTATAGGGTCATCGTAAGGATTATCAGAGTTAATAAAATAAAGTACCTAAAGCAGAACCTGGGCTAGAGTAGGCACTGAACATAAGTTAGGCAGAAAGGAAATGACCTGAAAAGATAAAGGGAGTAGTGAGACAGATGATAAGATTTAAATATAGTTTTAACGTGTTATCAATTATCTCTGGAGGTGTGGAAACATGATGCTACACAAGTAAAAACTGTTGAATATTCATATCTAAATGGTATGAAAATCAGAAGTGTATCTCATGGAAGATAATAGATTTATGTGAGGTTCAGAAGAGTACCTAAAATTTTCAAGGAAACATAACCTGCAGCTAAGAAACCTGTCCTTAAAAATACTATGAAAGCAAAAGAAAACATTAGCAAAGAAAGGAATTTTCCCAACAAAGAAAGAGACTGAGAAAAGGTCTATTCTTCCTGAGATGCCCTCTTCTGTCCATTTGTTACATACCCACATGCCAGTGGCCCCTATGATACAACCACATAAAAAGCCAAGATTTTCCACGTTTTAACACTTTTTTTCCACCGTGTCCTTTCTACTGTATTAATCCATCTGGTAAATATGTATTCACTGTTCAAGGCCTAGTCTTAATATGGGCCGAAGAAACTTTTTTGTGTGAAGTACCTCCATTGTGTCTGATAATTCACTGTGTGCATTTCTATTAATGATACAGA
Source organism: Cheracebus regulus (assembly GCA_963574635.1). Lineage (NCBI taxonomy): Eukaryota > Metazoa > Chordata > Mammalia > Primates > Pitheciidae > Cheracebus > Cheracebus regulus. Next base: position 32,010 of record CAUYQU010011337.1, read on the forward strand.
GAATATTTTATTGCATTATTTGTTTACATGTCTATCTCCCTCTACTAGATTATAAGTCTTGAGAAGCAGCCATCTTAGTTGTCCCCCAGCCAAGCAAGTACATTTAACATAGTACATGTGTAATAGGTATATTTTAACTAGAAGAATTGATACATGGCATTCTAAATTTAATATTAGATAAATAAAATTTGCAAACCTTATAGACTCTGTATTATTCTCTGTAATCATCTGTATTATTGTAAATACAAATTAACCCACCAAATTCCTATAATATCAGACATCTTGAATGACAGAAGTTAATTGTCAGTCATGGTATATTTTAAGAAAAGACATAGAAATGCTAACAAAGAACTGTACATGATTTAATCAGTAGATACTAGATAAGTTTGATCTAACCACTGGTTTTTCAAGTTCAAATTTTCCTCATCTTATCATTTGTGATTTTTGAAACCATTCTACATTCCAATAATCTCTCTCTCCTCTAAACATTGTATTACTTACTTGACCACTAATCATGTATTGCCTTATTTTTGATTTAGTTCTTTGCATGGTTATTTTGTATTTTCTCAACCAATTATAATATCATCTAGAAGTTTAATTTACAAAACCTGTCAAGTATAGGCTTATTGAATGTCTCTGCTGTGCCAGGAACCCTTCTCGATATTAAGGGGAGAAGCAATTCAAACAAACAAACAAACAAAAATAACTTTTCCCCAAGGAATAAATCAAACAGAAGAGATTAATGCAATAAGTCATTTATAGAGATATGTAAAATGCTAAGGAAATCCAAGGAGATCTAAAAGAACCTCACAAAATAGTTGGCAACTGATTTTTAACTTGACAGGCTGAATAAAAGTTTTTTAGTTAAAGAATGGAAATAGGATGTCTTTGGCTAAGAAAGCAGAATATGCACTATAAGTGAATATTTGAACAACTAAGAACATTTCAATGTTTCTATAGCAATATAACATTAATTCAGTTTTAAGTCTCAATTTAAATTAGATTCAATTTATCAGTTCACTACCACCATCCTGTACCATGACACATACAAAATAAAAATTGTAGTGCCTTAAAGACAGTTGACCCAGTTCAAGAGAAATACTTGACCTGTAAGATCCTGAAAGACTTATCTCATTCATTAGCTAAGATCATGTCAAATTAGCATATTAAAAAACTGATCTTAGAGGATTTAGCTGGTTGAGATTTTCCTGAGGCTTGAGAAGAAAAACTATTTCTTAGCTGAAGTAAAGAAGAAAGACTACATGCTATGAGGGCTACAAACAGAAAAAGCACCCCCTTTTTAGTTTCATGGCAACTAAGCACAACAGAAAAAGAGTGGAAAGGCAAAAATATCAAAACTTAACTACAGATTTCTGATCTCTGAGCATCTGCTTGAAGGGTATGGAGCAGTTTTTGATAAGCATACCTGCTAGTTAAATATGCTCAGGCACTAAGCGGTGATGAAAGGTTAAGGGCAAGGATTTGGGAATGAGTGATTAGCTTCTGTGGCTTAAGAGTGGGGCTGTCAGACCAGCCAGCTGGGTGCAGAACTTTGCCAGCAGCTGCGGGTCTGGAGCCACTCAAGAGCCTGAATGTGAAGCTAGGAGAAGTTGGCTAGGGAGGGGCCATCAAGCCAAAAAAGATTATATGACAATTTAACTCAGCCACAAATACAGATGGAACAAGTAACACAGGTGGACAGGAAGTCAAGCTGAAAGATCACAGGAGTAAAGAAAAAGGCACTCATGCCAAGCATCCTGGCTCTTCTGCTGTTGAGAGAAAATATAAACTCTTCCTTCCATTTGTAGAGATTCCCTTTAACTAGGAAGTGGAAGAGCTGGCTTTGAGTGAGACTGATTATTTGTATCACTAAGACTGACAGCACTGTAAATGAGGTATTTAAATGATTAGGTGTGACAAAACTTTAAACAGAGTTGTCTACATAGTTAGATTCTGTAGTTATAGGTGTTGTTTTCTCTGTTGGCCAAATGATTAAACCTGGGGGACAGATCCATTTTATTGTTTGTGTGAGTGTATGTATATGAAACTGACTATTCTGTCCAAATGAGCTATAGTGGAAATAAACGTATCATCCTGCTACAGTCAGAATCTGTATTGTTTTAATCTGTGAGCCAAATGGCATGCAAGGAAGTAAAGCAGTTACTGGAGAGTAACATTTTGTTAAATGATGAAAAGGCAAAAGTGAGGTAACTAAACAGGGAAAGAAAAGACCGAAGACAACATTATTCTTCTGCTTGCCTGTTTGATCATTTAGTTAGGAGACTGGGAATATTTGTAGATGAAAAAAAAAGTCAGTGTAAAGAAATCAACAATACAATAGTTCTCCATTTTTCATGGTTTTATCACTTTTCCATTATTACGGTCAAACAGTGTTCAAAAACATTAAGTAGAAATTTTAGAAATAAACAATTCATACATTTTAAATTGCATACCATTATGTGTAGCCTGATAAAATCTCATGCTATCCCACTCTGTCTCTCTCAGGCAGTAATCATCTCTTTCTCTAGGGTATCCACGCTGTACATGATCTTCTGAGTGTTACTTAGCAGTGGTCTCAGTTATCAGATTAATGGTTTCTGTATTGCAGCACTTGAGTTCAGGTAACTACTATTTTACTTAATAATGTCTGGAAAGTGCAAAAGTAGTGATGCAAGCTCACTCTTACGATATGCCAAAAAGAAGGCTTGAAGTTCTTCCTTTATGTGAAAAGGTAAAAATTCTCCACTTGTTAATAAAAGAAAAATAATCCTATGCTGAAGTTGCTAAGATCTGCATTAACAAGGAATCTACTGCCTGTAAAATTGTGAGAAGAAAGAGGAAATTTGTGCTAGCTTTGCTGTCATGTCTCAAACTGCAGAAGTTATGGCAAGTGTATAAGCACTTAAGATGGAAGAGGCATTAAAATTGTAGATGGAAGACATGAACAGGAAAAATGTCTGATTAATGGCAACATGCTGTGCCAGATTAGCTCATACTTAATTAAATTAGACATTATCATAGGTAGGTATGTAGAGAAAAAAATTAAACCTTATCATAGGTATTTATATATCTTTGGGGTTCAGTACTCTTTGAGGTTCCAGGCATCTACAGAAGGTCTGAGAACATATCCCTCATGGACAAGAACTGCTATATAAGAAAAATTCTTTGAACACTGTACTAGAAAACAATAGCTTATATACCTAACATTTGTTTACTGGTTACTAAGTACCAGCAACCATTTAAAGAGCTTACATGTACTAATTCATGTAATGCTTACAACATCACAGTCAGTGGTACAACTGCTTTTGCAAAATTATAACAGTAAGAGAAATCTGACATAGTTGACTCCATCTTATTCTATTCCTCAAGCTGTCATTGGTCTTTCCTGCGTGTAGGCCAAGCTAATTTGGGGAGAAATGTATTTTATAGTTTAACCTTAAAGCAAGGACAATACTATTTCTTCCCAAGACTAAGCTGCCTTTATAACACTGATGAAAGGACACAAGGTTGGGCTTATGACAGAGGCCTGAATTCTGCTAAGATACAGGCATAGTTAAATGACAACAAGCCATTGTTCCACAAGATTTGTTACTTCTTCGATTACTTGTGTGGATAACATCACTATTGTACAACCTAAAATTGGTCTTTTGAAATATTTTGTTTAGATTTTTGCATTCTGGCAACCAGCCAACCACATGTAGACTCCTGACTCAACCCCTGTGCCCCACACCCAGAGGTAGACTCTGCATGAGGACTGTTTTTCACACTCCGGTGGTTTAGTCCCTGACCAATCACCAGCATCCATTCTCTAGTCCCCTACTCACCAAACTATCCTGGAAAACCCCTAAACTCCAAGTCTTCAGAGAGATTGATTGAAGCAATAACTCTATTCCTTCACATGGCTGACCCTGCAACATTTAAACTCTTTCTTTACTGCAGTGCAATGATCTTGGAGAATTGATTTTGTCTGTGCAGTGGGCAGGAAAACACCTCCAATGACTTCAGCAGATAAGTAGCAGTCATAATTATTATCCACTTTGTATGGATCAGAAACTGAAGCACAAAGAGAAGGGTAGCAAGATTAGACAACCTTGATTATTTTTATTACTACCCCATAAAACACAATGAATGCTCTCATGTACATCCTAATACATTATCAGTCAATTGACAGTTCCATAATAAATATGTCATAGACCTGCTGGAACAACACTTCCCAAAGAAGCTTGACCCCTGATGGTGATTCCCCAGGTATGCCATGGCATCACATTAGCCCAGACACAATATTAGGATTTTGTACTTTTATGAAATGTTGTATGTTGTAAGATGAAACATTGTTTCGCCTCACTACAAGTTGGGTTCTCTGGGAAGTAACAATGTGGGATGCTTATTCAGTAACATTGTAATGTTGAAACATTGTTTCGCCTCACTACAAGTTGGGTTCTCTGGGAAGTAACAATGTGGGATGCTTAGAATAACCCTGTGGAAAAGGAGACAGTGCTAGGCAGAGATAGGAATTAAACTGTGATGTAGCTCTCACAACTGCATCTGCTCAACTCAGGGGAATCTTTGGAGCTAGAATAACTTTTCAGAACTGTTCCCAATTGAGGCAAGATGACCAAGACTTTATACTACTGCATTAGCCAGTCATCAGATCCAGGTGCTGTGTGACTTCATACTAGGGGCTGACAGTCAGTTGCTTACCGCACTCCCAGGAACCAGAGCACCAAATCCTTCACTTAGGGTGCAGGTAGGCAACATGCTATAGAGTCTGCCCAAGGCATTCATGGTATAGAACCATACAAAATTGCCATTTCTAGATGTCAAAAATGCTAGAAAATTGGCCATTTCTTACAGTTTCAACTAATATATGTTACTTTACTTATGTATATGTTGTTTTATCTAAAAATTAGAGAGGTAGCCTGCAGTAATTTGTAGTATGGCTAAGGTTGGATAGATCAAGTATGTCTTTAAAATGTTACATAACTGAAAACTGTGGAGCTAATATCTTACTAAAGACATCAAGCTATTACTGTTTTTAAAAGGGAGATAATTTTGCATGTCATTATATTAAGTGGTATTGTATTTGGTTGGGTTGTTTATATGTACCAATAAAAACCTTGTTAATGCTTACACAACTTCATAGTTCCTTGTATTAATTTCCTATGACTGTAGAAGTACTTCCCATAAACTATTCAGTGTGTTAAAGCAATGAGAATTTGTTATCTCAGTATCAGAAATTCAGAATGAGTCAGCAAGGCTCTAATCCTTCTGTAGACTGGAGGGAGGTGCCATTTTTGTTTTCATTTTAAAGCTTCTCTAATCATATCTCTTATTCTCCAGCTCTGTCTTACCTCTCTATTATAAGGACACGTTACATTGTTCCCACACAGGTAACCAAGAATCATTTCTGCACCTACTGATCCTTTATTTGATCACATCTTCAAAGTCCTTTTCCCATATGAATTTTGACAAGATTTTTTACAGGGATAAGGAGGTAAACATCCTTCAGGAGCCAGTATTCTGCTTACTACACTGCATGACTTGATGTAAATTAACCGTCTTGACTGGACTTCATTTTTTTTTTGCTGACAAGTAATAGATGCCACCACACACCTGAGGGTCCTTCTAACATTCTACACTTTTAAATTTATGATCAGCAAATAGTGAATTGCATTTTAACTTTTCTGCTTTTCTCTACATAATTAATGTAGTCTAAGAAAATACATACCAAATATTATATAATAAAGAATAGCAATGTCAAGAATCAGGTTATGAGTGATTTTTTAAAGAATGTTAGCTCTGAAAATAATTGAGATGTTGATTATTACTCTCCTTCCCACCCCTCATCACCAGTTAACTGTGCATTTGGGCACTACTAGTCTTTTCTAGGGGATTTGTCAGCCATACGTCTGGCTAATAACAAACTCCAATATGTATAATACTATAGAATATGTTACCCTTTTTTTTTTAATCATACTTTAAGTTCTGAGATACATGTGCAGAACCTGCAGGTTTGTTACATAGGTATACACATGCCACGGTGGTTTGCTGTGCCCATCAACCCATCATCTCCTTTAGGTATTTCTTCTAATGCTGTCTCTCCCCTAATCCGTAACCCCCAACAGGCCCCAGTGTGTGTTGTTCCCCTCCCTGTGTCCATATGTTCTCATTGCTCAACTCCCACTTATAATTGAGAATATGTGGTGTTTGGTTTTCCGTTCTTGTGTCGGTTTGCTGAGAATGATGGTTCACAGCTTCATCCGTGTCCCTGCAAAGGACATGAACTCATTCTTTTTATGGCTGTATAGTATTCCATGGTGTTTATGTGCCATATTTTCTTTCTCCAGTCTATCATTGATGGGAATATGTGTTGATTCCAAGTCTTTGCTATTGTGAATAGTGCTGTAATAAACATACGTATGCATGTGTCTTTATAGTAGAATGATTTATAATCCTTTGGATTTATACCCAGTAATGGGATTGCGGGGTCAAATGGTATTTCTGCTCCTAGATCCCTGAATAGACCAATAACACATTCTGAAATTGAGGCAGTAATTAATAGCCTACCAACTGAAAAAAGCCCAGGACCAGACAGATTCCCAGCCGAATTCTCCCAGAGGTGCAAAGAGCAGCTGGTACCATTCCTTCTGAAACTATTCCAAACAATAGAAAAAGAGGATCTTCTACCTAACACATGTTACACATTTTTTAACAACACATCAGTGCATGAATTGCTGAAGAATACATGTCAGACAACAACAACAACAACAACAAAACATGTCCTTTTTGGTGTTTTTTTCTGGCTATCAATTTCCTAATAAGAGTAAAGCTACTAGTTGCTGTTGTTTTAATATTTGTTTATCTGTTTTTGTTGTGGTTTTGTTTTGTAATTCCAGTGGTCACTCAGTCTTCCATACAATTTATTCCACAAGGACAGTTCTTGACATTGAACGTTCCCTGGCTTTCTTTTACATGGAATGTGTTGTTTCTTTCATATTCCAAAAAAAAAGAAAAGCTTATTTCTCCCTTTCATTAAAAAGAATGTACTATACTTGAGAAAAGAGTGAAACAACTTTGTTTTAAAATCCAGAAGAGAAAAAAAATGCATCTTGCAAACACAGTGCACATTTGTTAGCAGGACCTCAGTACGAAGACTTATCTACTGCGCTCTTGTATCTGGATATTGTAGTATGGCAGGGTTTCCCCAAAAGTGAAAATATATTTTTGACTTGTTGACCAAGAGACTAGAAGTGGTCTAAGAAGAGCACTCATTTTTTGAAATGATGATTTTTGCAACCTGCTGCTTGCCACTTACTATAACTACCAACTGATCTATTTTTGTATTCCCTCTGGCTACAAAAATTGCTCTTTATAGCATTCATTTTTAAATATAGTTATGGAGACATGATGTCAGCAAGATGGCTGACTGGAAGCCCCTAGTGCTCATCCCCCACACAAAGACAGCCAATACAACAAATAAATAGCTACCTTTTGATGAAAATACCTAAAGGAGAGCTCCAGAGTACACCAAAGGAATAGCAGAAACACTGTAGGGCACAGAAACCCAGGTTGGCCACATGAAAAAACAAAAGCTACACATGATCTCTAACATCCAATTGCCCACCTGGTATCAGCTCAGACCCAGGATGGACATCTCCCTATGGGGAAAAGGTAACCAAGAGGACCCCAACAACCTCATCAACACTGTAGTCACCTGTAGTCCTTGCCAATGGGACTCTCACCATCCTGACAGACAATAAGCCCAACTGAGGCAGGTACCTGAGGCTCACACGACTGTGCTTTCCCCCAGAGAACAAGCCAGTGCTGTGTCCAGTCCTCCATGGCTGGCATTGCCTACACTATGCCATGTCAGAACCAGAACAACTGCTGGAGTGTGTCTCGCTCCCGGGATGAGCAGCCACTGAACACTTTTCATCCCCAGGGCTTTGTCCCTGCGGCACCACACCCTCCTAGAGGTCAGCCATCTGGGCTGAGTTGCCATTACACTGCATGCCCTAGAGCCAAGCTGCAGCAAAGCTGCTCCATTCACCCCCCTTAGTCACTGCTGAGCCCTGCCCTTCAGACCCGGAACAATACTGGCACCCTGCTTCCTGGAGAAATAGTGCCTTGGCTACCCAAAGCAGTCAGACATCCTGGCACCAGAGCTGAATCAGCACCCGACTTGAGAAGGAATCATTGATTCTGCCTAAAGTCACATCCCTCTCAGCTGAAATGGTACCCTAGCTACTGGAAAATCAGAACAACTCAGAGCAGTCACCCTCCCAGCTGCCTGAGTTGAAACCATGCTCTGCCTCCCAGGGAATCTTTACCAAGACTGCCTGATGTATCTCCTGGTACCTGAGCTGAAGCAATTCACCACCTCCCAGAGAGTTGGTGCCTTGGACAAGCTGCCATAGCTGAGCTGACAAGGCACCCTACATGGCAGGGAAACAGAGCATTCACTGAGCTGGGATACTTTGTCTTCCAGGCCAAACAAAGGTGGCACCTTGCTGCCCTAGAACTGGACTAGACCCTGAGAGCCAGAGGTGCTAAGGCAGCTTGTCTCTCCAGGGGGTGGATTTGTTGCTGTGCTGCTCCCTGGCCACCACAGTCCAAGCCACAGCAATGCTCCACCATTCCTGATTCTTTGCCACTGTTGAGGCAGCTTCACAGAAGTCTAGAATTTTCCCAGGGTCCAGAATGAACACTGTGTGTTGCTTCATCCCCCAGGGCCTGAGTTGCTGCTATGTCCTGTTGGCTCTGCCTTCCAAATTACAGCTGTGCCTTGCTCCTCAGGGCCCAAGCCTAAAGAACACTCTTCCCTCTCAGAAGTCAGGCTAATGCTGTGTCCTGCCCACAGGGTTAGAGTCCTAGTTACAAACAAACCTCTTGGGCCCAAGCTCTGGAGATGTGCTTTAGTATCACAGACTTTAGCTTTGTGGGCAATCTCTATCTACTCATGCCTCAAAGAGTAAACCTGCACCCCAAGTCCCAGATGCAAAAGTAGGTTTAGGGGATCCTGATCCCAGCACTCAGGCTTCACAACTATTCTGAGTACTGGCAACCAGGATCCCAGTGCCACCACAGCTGCTTATGGGCCATGTAATAACACCCAATGCCAAGAAGGACCCTCTCAGCTAAAACTCTCCAGTGTGGGGAAAATAAGAACAAAAGGACCCCAGCTGCCATTGTCACCGAGGATTCTTAACAGCACATGCTTCTGCCACTATCATCACAAACACCTGCAGCCTAGGCCACTGAGGAACCCACATTCATAGCTAACATTGATCACAGCAGAAGAAGCTGAACAGCAACTATGCCAGTGCATCCTTTAGAACCAGACCTACGTCACCCTGCCCAATCAATACGCTAAGACCCATCCGCAGGCGAAAATCTTTCCCTAGGGAAGCCACAGTATAAAATTTGGAAGAGGTGACTTCCACCAGATGTGTAGATATCAACACAAGGACAACAAGAAACATAAAAAGCCAGGAAACATGACATAACTGAAAGAACATAATAATTTTTAAGTAACTAACTCCATCCTCCAAAAAACTTTATTTAAAGGGAAATGGAAATCAAAACCACTAGGAGATATTACCTCACACCTATTAGGACAGCTATTATCAAAAAGACAGATTACAAATGTTGGTAAGGGTATGAGGAAAAGCTAACCCTTGTATGCTGCTGATGGAAAAATAGATTGGTGTGGCCGTTATCGAAAACAGTATAGTGGTTCCTAAAAAAATTAAAAAATAGAGTTGCTATATGACCCTGCAGTCCCTTTTCTGGGTATATACAGAAGAGAAATAAAAATACCACCACATAAATATATCTACACTTCCACGTTCATCGCAACTTTAAAACACATAAGTGCCTGTCAACAAAGAGATTTAAAAAAAAACTGTGGTATAGATATATAATGGAATAGTACATAGCCTTTAAAAAGGTGCCTCTGCCATTTGCCACAACATGGATGGACCTAAAGGACATTATGCTAAATGAAATAAGACAGACACATGCACAAAAAAAAATTGTATGACATTGCATGATCTGACTTATATGTGGAAATTTTTAAAATAAAATATAAGAGAGAATAAAACAGCAGTTGACAGGGGCTATGGGAGTGGGTGAGGGACTGGGGAAATGTACGTCAAAGGATGAAAAGTAGCAGGTGTAGGATGAATAAGTCTAAAGATCTAATGCCCAACATTGAACAATACTTAAAGTATTGATTTCAGGATGTTTGCCAAATAAGTAGGTTATGACTGCTCTTGCCACAGGCGGGGATTATGAGTAACTGTAAGATGATGGATATGTAAATTTGTTTCACTATAATAACCATTTGGATATATATATATAAAGAGAGAGTGTGTGTGTGTGTGTACATGTATCTTATGTTGTATACCTTAAGTATATAATTAAAATTTATTTTAAAAATAAAATTGTAAAATTGAGAGAGAAACAAAAGCTTTAAAAATGTTATTGTCTTCACTCCAGTTGGTTAATGATTTAAGGAATAAAGTCATGAGAAGTTGTAAAAACAAGACAAAATAAAATACAATTATAGTAAGCCAATATGTACACATGGTATGTTCAGGTACATAATGGTAAATGCCACATACCTGGTGATCTTTGTCATTGGGTACAAATTTATAAACATATTAGCATCTGTGGTTTTAATCATAAGCTGTGTTTTTCATTGTCCCTGTTATTTTAAGGTTTCAGAAGTAATAGAGTTCTGCAGTGGTATAATCTCCTTCCCACCAGGCTCTCACCATAAGAGGTATTCTTAACTAACAAATTGATGTTCATTGAAACTAGGAAGAAATGAATTTCATAATAAGATTCCAATTGGATGAATATACTTAAACAATTTTGCTTTTGTTTGAATTTAATTGGTTTTAATTACACTCCTCCTTGCTTTATCTAACAGTGATGCTTTGAAGTCAGACTTGCAAAAAGAATTTGGAATTATTCTTTCAAGAATATCCTGATGCATATATCAACCTCAGTGAATTTGGACTTTTTTCTCCCTCAGAATAATAGATGTCCTACTGCGTTGGAAATTTAATTAAATTACATATTAAATGTGTTCTATAACTAACTGAATTCATCATGGTGTCAGTTATTAGTAGATATCAAATAACAAAAAAAATCAAAGGTTATTGAACAAAAGGGATATTTTTGGAAGTTTTTCCAAACATTTTCTAGTTTCATTTTGTGCACAGGTTTTACTTAAAGTTCTGACAAAAATGTTTTTTAGTCAGTTGCCTTGTTGAAAAGTCTCTTGTTTTGGGACCTATGGCCTTTAAGAACATATACCACTTTGATGGTAAAGATATACAGTTTAATACCTGAAGTAAAATAACAACTGGAGCCATGGTAACAAATTTGGAATAGGACATCAGTCAGTCCTGACGTCTTTGGCAAAGTGACTCCATTGTGTGTGCCCCTCACAGTGAGAGAGCCTCTTCAGTTCTAGAACTCATTGATACAAGAGTCCATTTCGTGAAAATCTACATATTCCACAACTTAATTGGGTCATCATTAATTAAAGCTACACAAAATAGTTAGATACACAATTTCCCTTTTGGTTCATCTTTTTATTGATTCTTAATCACTTTTATGTAACAACATCCTATTTTTTGTAGGTTAGGGGAGGCTATCAAAAATATGTTTATTGTAGAATGTCTAGGAAAAGCAGAAAACTAAAAATGAAGAATTTGTCATTACCCATAATCCTCCTTCTTAGGGGAAACTTCTATAAATTGTTTGCACATAACTTGATTTAAGAAAAATATTAAATTCAAAACTGATATTACATTATAATTCCATGTTTTTCCTCTTTTATTTTTATCTACTATGTAAAGAATATTAGTATTACATAGTTTGATTTTATAACAATTAAATTAATAAATCTTCTATAAGAATATATTACATCATTTCAAATTTTTCAGTATATTAAAAATTCTGCAATACACATCCTTATGAAGAATTCTCTTCTTCTTTTTTTAAATGTATTTCTTTATAAAATGTATTACTTTAGAATGAATCACTAAAAGTATGAAACCTTTTAAGGAACCCAATGCATTTTGCTAAATTACCCTCAAAGAATTTTTCCAATATATACTCCTATTAGAAAATTTTGAGTATATCAACTACTCAAATCTTCCAAATGCTACATGAAATCATTTTGAAAATTTACACAGATTAATAGTGTAGATAATGTTATCTGAAGTTTTAATCTTCATTTCCCTGACCACTAAGGAAGTAGAACACATTTGAAAAAAAAAAAAAAGTACCTACTTACTGTAATTTGGGGCAACTAAGAAATACACCATGAAGGCCGGCCATGGTGGCTCATGCCTGTAAACCCAGCACTTTGGGAGACCGATGGGTGGGTGATGGGGTCAGGAGTTTGAGACCAGCCTGGCCAACAAGGTGAAACCCCGTCTCTACTAAAATACAAAAATTAGCCAGGCATGGTGGCATGTGCCTGTAGTCCCAGTTAATTGGGAGGCTAAGGCTGGAGAATCACTTGAACCCAGGAGACAGAGGTTGCAGTGAGCCGAGATCCTGCCACTGCACTCCAGCCTGGGAGACAGAGCAAGACTTCATCTCAAAACAAAAGGAAAAGGAAGAAAAGAAATACACCATGTGAATATTTTACAGGTGAGAAATGGAGTCTTAGGAGTAGTTCATAACAAAGAGAGTAAAACATCCTGGAGATATGCTTTTAAAGTGATACAGGATTTTTCTCAGTCACTTATCAGTCAGAAACCCCAAGCCAGTGACACCTTTACCCAGTCCCTGACTCCAGCTCCATCCTGGGGCCACTGTAGCTGCATAGTCAGCACCTGGTGGGAGGGGATGTGTGAGCAAGTGAGTGTGCAGTCTAGTCCGCATTCCAAGTGCCGACACAGAGGTGCTTGCGGCTGGACCAGGCCTGTTGCAAGCCACTCCCGTGGTTGGACTCTAGTGTCCAGACAAGGGGAAGGCGGTGACGCCCAGGCAGGGGTGCCCACGACCCTGAAGCCCCAGAGGGGGTGTTACAGAGTACTAATCAGCTCTTTTAGTCTGGCTGTCCTCAGCACTGTTGGCCCTTGTCCTGCTCTGGCCTACAGCTCCTGGGCCTGGCTTGCCCCTCCACTGCTTCCTTCATGTCCAGAGGGCAGAGGGCCACGAGGTGACAGCCAGCCTTCTTTGTACCCACATTCAGTAGGTGCAGAGTTCTTGTCCCACATCCAAGAAGACTGAGATCACACTGACAATAGAAGAGTGGGGAAAGCAGAGAATAATTTTATTGAGCAACATAACAGCTCTCAGTGGAGAGGTGATGCAAGAGTGGGTCACAGACCTGAAGTTTGGTGGGTTTTTTTCTCTCTCACATGGTTGGGTCTGGGACTTTTACGGGGACAGGATGGGGAGGCACAGGTCCTAGATAGCTTTGGAAAAGGTAACATTTGATTGGTTAAAAAAACATTCAGAAAGAACCAATCAAGAAAGAGCAGATGAACAGGAATCGAAGTTTTCACTCTGGGTGGCAGATTTCAGAGTGTTTTTAGCCTAAAGGTGGGGATCCCTCAGGACCTGCCCCCGTCTTCCCAGGATTTGCCTGCTTTCTGCCACTGTCACTCACTTGCGGTTATTTATTTATTATTTACTGAAGACTTTTCATCAATAATATGGATGAGGCACCTTCACAATCAACATTTAAGGGGGTCAGTCCCTTTTGAAAAGAATAATTTCAACTTTTATTTTAGATTCAGTGGGCGCATTTCCAGGTTTGTTACACGGATCTTTTGCGTGACGTGGGGGTTTGGGGTATGGATAATCTCATCACACAGGTAATGAGCACAGCACTTCGTAGGTCCTTTTTCAGCCTGCACTCCCCTCCCTACTTCCTCCCTCTAGTAGTCCTTAGGGCCTTCTTATTCCTGTCTTCATGTCCATGTGTAGTAGATGTTTAGCTCCAGGGCAGGTGATATACAGGAAATCCCTATACCTTCTACTCCTCAGTATTGCTGTGAACCTAAAGCTGCTATAAAAAATAATGTCTTTTATTGACTACAAATTTATTTGGCAATACATTTATTTTGTACCAAAAACAAAAAAGAGAGAGAGATTGTGATAGTAAAGGAATCATACCTGAATAAACAATGTATTCACTCACTTAGAACCCATGGACACGGGGAGCCAACATCACACACTGGGGCCTGTCAGGGGGTGAGGGGTCTAGGAGAGGGATAGCATGGGGTGGAGGATTGGGGAGGGATAACATTAGGAGAAATACCTAATGTAGATGACAGGGGGATGGATGCAGCAAACCACCAAGGTACACGTTTACCTATGTAACAAACCTGCACGTTCTCCACTTGTACCCCAGAACTTAAAGTATAATAAAAAATATAAACAAACAAATAACTAAATGTATGAGGAAGCATAAACCAATGGAGGTTCTACTTGAAGCCAAAGCGATGAGTCTTTCCTACCACCCACCACCGTTCTTCTTCTGCATTCCTCGCCCCTGAGGAAAATCTGAGGAGGTACTGGAGCTACCAACATGTTGTCCCAGGGATCAGCTGTTTGAGGGCTGAGAGACTCGTACCGCTGCAATGTAGCAGAGGAAGGAAAAAAGGCCGTTCAAATAAAATTCTCTCCTGAGGAAGGGAGCACATCTTCCAAATCGACAGCCACAACAGCAAATGATGCTGATGTGAGTATCTACACGTGGCTCACCGTACAGCTTTAGGAATATTTTTTTATCGTTTTGGAAAGGCTACATTTTCTTTTTTAATATTTTGTGGCTTTAAAAGTGAAAGAAGAATTAGAAAATTAAGTTGACTTGAAAACTCATTGGGTGGGAATTAAGCCAATCAGATATTCTAAGCAGGGTAAACAACCCACACTGATGTGTCTTATTCACACATAATTTTTGACAGTGAGCACTGCCCACTGGGTACGTGCCACTAAACATTATGTCAGAATACATTGATCTATATAACTGAAAGGAGAACTGTGCAATTGATTGGCTAAGCCAGAAGCAAAACCCAGGGATTTTTGTGTCACATCTAACACCACAACTTAGGTCAGCCAACAAAATGATGGTGCAGTATTTATGTTTTAATTTGTTCATACCATTAAAAAAAAACCAAGATATTTCATAAAAAAGATACATTTCTGACTTCTCTTGAGCAATTTGATAATTACAGGCTTGAATTTTTATGTAGCAAAGATCAGCTGCTGCTGAGAAGGGTCTCTCATGTTTACACAGGGCATGCCTTTGCACTTACCACAATTCCTACCACAATTTACTGCCTCCCCGATAAGGAGACAGAATGTCAAATGTCATTTGTCATTTACTCATGGCTTATTTTACATTCTTTTTATGACTTTTTGGACCTTGTAAGCATCTGAATTCATGATCCCAAGCTAATACTACTCAGATCATTTACCAGTGAATCTGGAAGAAAAATAGTAAAGAGTAGCCCCAAACTTGAAATAATGTATTTTTAGATTGCAGCAAGATATAATCCGATTAGAAAGGTTTTAATGCATCCATTAATTCATTCATTTACTCTTTTTATTCAAGATTTATTGAACACCAACTACACGCTTGACATTGTGTTGGTTGTTACATATTGCAGTAAACAACATGGGCATTGTTCTTTACACAGAAATAAAATTACAGGTTTGATGAAGTACAGAAAGAAAAATTTATCTTTCTATGAAATCATGTAAGAGAGAAAATAGAATTTTTAAAAGAGGGAAGCAAGTGACCCATGTCCAAATAAGGTAACCAAATTATTATAATGTGACTGAAATATGATTGATGATTAAGAACAGAACAAATTCTACAAATAAATCTGAAAATGAAATAAGAATACACTAATATGAAAAAAGAACAGTTACTAGAGGCCAATAATTGATGCTAGGAAATAAAATGTTCCCTGAGCCTCTGGATGGGGTAGAATACACACACACTACACACACACACACACACACACACACACACATATACATATATGTATATATATACACACAGACACATACACACTTATGTCTATATATATATATATACACACACATATATATACATGTATGTACATATACACACACAAAGCTATTATTTGGCAGTAACTAAGTTAAATACTATTATATGCATCATCTTATTTAATTCTCTTGACTTCTTTATTAAGCAGGCAATATTTCTATTCATCTATTTTAGACATTAATCTATTGAGGCTTAGAAAAGACAAATAAAGTCATATATTAAATGACAAAATGAGTAAAAAGGAAATTAACTGTAAAAAGGAAATTAATACAGAACTGAAACATTGCATCAAAATTTCCCATGACCTATATGAAATGTCTCTCAAACTAATCTGGTCTGCTTTCTTAAAAATCCAAACATGTCAATAAAGCTCACAGCTAATTATTCAAATGCTCATACAGTCTGATCCTGGAAAACATGGTGTCCTAGAAAGCAGAAATGCCACCCAGTTCATGAGGAAAAGCATACCTCACTGTGAATTCCAGAATCGGCATGGGTTTATTTAATCACTTGTTTTATCTCTTGGTTGCCTAAGTTGATATCCCAGGGTTTCATCAACAGTGGTTGGGTTGAAATCTTCAAGTTACTGAACTAGCAAAGTTTGGAAGTATTGGGCTTATTTCTAAGTTCAGCAACAAGTGAGAGTCAAACAAGTTAAACAGATGTAGATCAAAATGCCATTTAATTATGGAACCTTTAAAGGTATGAAGCTTTACATCTGCAGGTATTTTGGCTTGCTGCTACTTCAATCTGAATTTGATAGACTCTTCTGCATAGTTGTAAGCATAACATAAGACTGCCTGCTTTCAGATGGTGAAAAGTAGTCCAGATTGCACTCCCTCTACAGTGGGCTACCTTTGAAAGATAGAACCTCAAAGGGGGTTCAGTTATGGATGCCTGGTTATGCTTCTACACTCACAGCAGGGCTTTACCTGTCCTAGTACACTTAATGGTAGAAGAGTCCAGAAGAAAAGCAGAAGGAAATGAATTCTGCTAGAATCCTGAATAAGCCTCAAAGCAGATTTTTCCCGGAGCCTCCAGATAAGAGCCCAGGCTAGTTAACTCAATTTTGACCTTGTGAGATCCCAGGCAGAGACCCAAGGCTAGACTACTTGAACTTTTTGCCTAGAGAAGCTCTAAGTTAATAAATGGATGTTGTTTCAAGGGGCCAAATGTGTTGTAATTTGTTATAACAGCAATAGAAAATGAATGTGCATCCCAACCACTAACAAGAATCACACCCTGAAGTAGCTTAAATAAGGGGAAGTCACCTAGACAGTCCTAAGTAGACGACATTCTTCTACTTTAATTATGCTCACTCTACAGCTTCAATCCTGGGTTACTAAGAAATAGGTCACACATCCAAATAACAAAAATCCTGTCTCAATATAAAAATAAATTTTATTTTTTTTTAAAAAATACTATTTCAATAAGAATAAATAAAGACAATGAACCCTGAAAATAATCCTACCACCCAAGGATAAATATTAGCAAGATCTAAGTATATAGTTCTTTTTCAATACAAACAAAATCAAATTGTGTATCCTGCTGTGTAATCTTCAGTAAATCATGACTGTGCTCCCATACTAGGAAACATATTTTTAAAAAACAATATTTTGCTGGCTTGATATTCATATATAATATGCCTGAATAATTTTTTCCTTTTACTGTTTTATTTTTGTAAATAAACATATATTCCACAAAAGTTATACTTTGAATTTTAAAATCTTGAAACATAATTTAAAATTCAGTATGAATCCAGTTTACATGATGAAAAATTTAATATGGGCAAACTTACACTAAAGATGAAAGTGGCCTCATGATCTTTGATATTAGGTGACATTTGGAAAAATATTTTATTACATAAATACAAATGCTTGGGTTACTTAATTATACACATATCAATGTAAAAGAATGAAAACAGAAATAGGAGAGAAAACAACTAGTATAATAAGACAGAGTATTTAATAAAATGGATATGTGATAGCAAAAGTTAAATACTCTGGTATCATACAAACATAAAATGTTTCATTATATGGAAAATGAAAGACCACTACATATATAATGTGCAAAATTGTCATCGTTAACTGGATAGCAACAATATTATATTTGATTTTTTTTTTTTTTACATGGAGTCTCACTCTGTGGCCTAGGCTAGAGTGGTACAATCTTGGCTCACTGTAACCTCTGCCACCTGAGTTCAATCCATTCGCCTGCCTCAGCCTCCCAAGTAGCTGGGATTGCAGGTGTGTGCCACCCATGCCAAGCTAATGTTTATATTTTTAGTAGAGTCAGGGTTTCACCATGTTGTCCAGGCTGGTCTTGAACTTCTGACCTCAGGTTATCTGCCCACCTTAGTGTCCCAAAGTGCTAGGATTACAGCTGTGGCCACCATATCTGACCTATGTTTGAAAATTCTTAATAGTAGCTACATTTTATATTTAGGAACCTTATATTTAGAATCAAGATTGTAAATGTCAAAATAATTTTGTGTAAAAATAGACTTAGCTACTTAATTGTCAGACTATATGCTATGGTTATTACTTTAAATTTCTAAAGTAATATGTCATCTATCATGGGATTCAGTTGTTTTGTTAATGTGCACTTGTTGATAAAATGTGTTGTGCATAGCAGAATGCCTAGGGGAACATTACATTTTATTGATTGACTCGATTATAATGGTGCAGAAAATAAATCTTTCACAATAAGAAATATGTATTGCTTCATCTACAGACAGCAAAACCAAAGGATTAACAGCATTAGAATCACATTCACGACCATTGTTAAAAAAAAAAAAGGTAATATATTACTCAGGTCCTAAAAATTAGTTCCCTGAACTTCATTTCAATCTTTACTTACTATATTCTATTTGATAAAATATTATATACTAATATGAGGCCAATATATTTCCAATAAATTAGAATGTTACCCAGATCCACTGAATAGATGAGGCATATTTTATCAAATAATTTTAAAATTCATAATTCACTTTGTCAAAACACATGGATCATCATTAACTATCTGAGTAACAAACTCCTTAACTAAAATGTGCAGATAGATAATATACAGTAATACAAATAATTTCCTACTACTTATTTTTTCCCTCTTAGCAGAATTACACTACTCAAATGTACCCAATAAAGATGAGATATCATTAATTAGGAAATTATAAACTAAAATTTGTTCTTATTCTATTTAGAAACATAGTGTAGTTATATAAGGATTGCTGTAAACATTTCTAGCATGGTCATTCATAAAGTCATGATGGTATATACATAGATTAATGAGGAAAAGAAATAATGATTAAAAGGATGTAAAGATGCTTTGTTATTCCCAACTAGAAAACACATCAAAAAACAACAATGACAAACCTAAAAAAATGAAATTAATAGAATAGAGGTATGGAGGGTGGTAGAAAGGAAAGAACTTGAGAAGACAGGTAAAAAGAAATAAAAGAGGGAAACAGAAAGGAATTTTCCCCTGCTTATAATGACAATGGCAGATATGTGAAAATCAAAATTTCAAATACCATGAAAGTCATAGCATGCATGAAAATGATACTGTATCAATTCTACAATAAAACTAGAGCACCCAGCCATGTTTAAGTTCAATAAAATATGTCCTGAGAATGCAAATACCATGCTCATTGAATTATTTGTTCTATAACAAGCTCAGAAATTGAAATGTACATAGGCTCATCAAAATATCAGAAAAGTTCAGATTAAAACTATCCAATGCATTATGGGAAATTAACAGATTTTAGATACATTCCAAGCTGTGATGTCATTAGGAATATATTTTTTCATTTGCCACCTACTGTGTCCTTCAGGAAAAGAATAGAGAGGTCAGGATAATTTTGTGAAAGACCCAGAACCCAGAATGCTCTCACAGAAGTAAACTATTCACATGTTTTTATTTGATTTCTCATTTGACCAATTATGCATGAAAATAGTGCCTGGCTATGAACATATTGTACATTATGTGAATAAGAAAGAGAATTTTTGTGTAAATCTAACCACTACTTCATCAAAATTGGCAAGCAAATAAGGTTTCATAAAATCTTGATGGAAAAGCCTGACCCAAGTACATCCAAAATGGGTATGTGCGTAAGAGAGAACATGAGAGATGGGGAGAGAGAATAAGGAATATACACTATAGAAAGTTACACCTTACTTTTGAAATTTTTTATGCATTTCAGGATTTTATGTGGCAACAATAAACTTGTATTAGTCAGGGTTAGATCAAGGAAAGAACACTATCATTATTATGGAATGGGGGATTTATTAAAGTAAGAGGTACATAATTATTGAAGAACCTGCAGAAAGAAGGGTCATAAAAAGGAAGTTGGGGCATCTGAGAAAAGACATTAAATAACCTCCCCTGAACACTGTCAAAAGTGGTCAGTTAATCCCCAGATGCCATTGTGGATCTCAATGGACAGCTGATAAAGATGTTCATGGGACAGTCGTGGCCTCTCTACCTGGAGTTATCCAAACATTTTCATCTAGAAAAGGAGAGTTGAGGAAATTTATTTCTGGCTTAGCCAAGTTGACCCTATAATGAATCACTATACCAAACAAAATAGCACATTATAATTTGTTTCTGAATTCTTCACTTGCTCCCAGTATTCTTCCTTTTTTTCTTTATATTAAAAAAGTTTATTAATCATTTTCTAAATATCAGTCACTATATTGGATGCTATGGCACAACGATAAGCTGTAGATAGATAGATGGATGGATAGATAGATCCTGACCTTAGATAGCTTTGAATGGAGGTTCACACTTAAGTATTTGAGCTGAGTCTCCAGATTAAGTTGCATGGCATGGGACATGACAACCAAGATACTAGAGACAAGGATCACGAGTTCAAATACCGTCAGGGCCTAAACATGTAACTGAAATATGGCAAAAATCTAGCTGTAACACAACAGAAAGTATCGGGGCAGAACTGAGGGTAGAGAAACTCAAGAGTTTCTAGTGTAAAAGACTTCCCTAAGATTTCCAAGTATAAAACACAGTTTCTAAAATCTACAACAGTACAGGACAGAATGTTTTGTCTCCAAGAAAAAAATTGGAGGAAAAAATCATCAAATCAATATAATTTCTTTGAATAGCATGATTAAAATTATCCATGGCAGGAGGTAAAAGTTTTGCAAAGTGTAAGTTGTGGCACTAGATCCATGACTGTCACAAGCCCATTGTGAGAGTATTTCTACAAACCTGTGACAATAATAGGATGGGAAACTTTCCTTCTGCACTAGATCCATGACTGTCACAAGCCCATCGTGAGAGTATTTCTATAAACCTGTGACAATAATAGGATGGGAAACTTTCCTTCTGTCCTTAAAAATCTATATGTGATCACAAGTAGAATCCATTTAGCAAATTAATGGTGAGAAGGAACAACATTCTTACTTTTATTAACCTTATCTGACTTAAGAAAGCCTTAACTGTCCGCATTACCAAAAATAGTGTTTTCTTTGCCATGTGGTGAAGCATGAAATTGGGATGCAAATCTCTTTGCTTTCACTTTTACTTTTACTTTTCCTGCTGCCTAGTGATCAGATTTTTCCAAGTTTTACCTTTAAACCCATAGGTCAGCTGATGGAAACATAGTTCAAAAATTTGGTTCATGGGTTTGTATTTTGCTATTAAATCTCTGACAGTTATCCAGGGCCCTTAGAATAATAACCAAAGGCGAAGAAACAGGAAGTCCTGACTTTTTGTTTACTGTGAGAGGTAACTGAGGTGGAAAAAGTATTAGGATCCAAACAGGAAGGTCTGCTGCCTCTTACTTATTCTATGAGGCCTTGACTAGATCTGATTCATATTCTAGTGGATTGGCCTTTTGTGGTCTGCTGAAAAGCCATGAAAGCTCTGACAGCAAGAATGACTGCATCACAAACGAGCCTTTCTCTCATTTTCAACTCTGCTGTCCCCTGAGACTGACTTTATTATCAGAACATCAAATGCACTAACTTCAGGTTTTCAAGTCTTCTTCATTTCATGGTGCATGCCTTGACTACTACCTTCCTTCTACTTTGAGTTTCAAAGGCATTATCTGAGTATCTGTCTTGGTCATCACTCCTTGTTCCTTTTCTCACACTTATTGCGTGAGAAATACACAGGCTTTATTCAGTGTTTGGGAAGGAAATCTTGATACTGATGTAATTTGTTCATCAGAATCCTAAACAATTTTCCAGCAATTTAAACGCACATAGATGTGCGCGCGCACACACACACACACATACACACACATGAGATGAGGGTTCCCTGAAGATCAGAGTTAAATTTACAGTTACAAATTAAATTAAGCTTAGGCTCTGCTACCTTGCTGTCTTTTCATTTTCAAGATAGCATTTTTTAAATCAGTTTGGTTTGAGCTCAATATTTTTCTTATAATTTTTGGGAAGTTATGAATTTTGTTATTATTTAGAAATGATATTAATAAACATCTATTTTAATTAGTTTATGCATGCAAACACACAAAAAAGAAAATTTATAAAATCCCACCTATAATAAATGACATTTAGTGAACAATATTCCAGCCACTTCTCTATGCCTATATACACATATACAGAAAAGGTATCAGGAGAGATATATTTTTTTACATAACACTTTGCTTTTAGTTTTACTTAAATTTAACCTAACAAGAAGAAACCAGAGTGGAACAGAAGGAACAGGTATTACTGAACTCTAGAAAAGTCATTCTTCACAAGAAAGCATATTATTTTTTAGGAAATTCCTCCAAAGATAAGAAAAATTATCTTGAAATATTTGAGAGATTAGATAAGATGACACCCCTATTTTTCTACTAATCTATATTTGCATTCTATTGTTTTTTCATCCACTATATAATTTTTATATTTTATTATGCAAACATTGTTTGGAAATTTGTTTAATTTTGAATTTAAATTACTGCAGTGTTTTTCTCTGGCTCTTCACCAGTTTCCCCTTTATAATCGCTCTAGTTTGAATGCATTTTCTTCAACATTGGCTACATTTTCTTATCAATTAGTTTTCTGAAGATGAACACATGGGTGCTATAATCCCTGAGGCTTCACACACTTGACAATATTATTTTCTATTTGGTACTGGTAGCAGGCCCTAGGCAGAAACAGGCAGGTCCCTGGTGAAACCCAACCTTCCAACTAAAGACAGTTTAAAGTGTGAGAACCAAGTTACAAGTCTCAGATAAAACCAAAAACTGGAATGAAAAGCACTCTTCCAGTTTGGTGCATGTTCCTCTGATTGATCCCCACCCTTCACCTATTTTACATATCTCTACCTTCCCTAATTGTTTTTTTGCAATGTTGTGCCCATCTTTGAATGGACCCTTTTTTTTAGCCTTTAGTGCATACTCACTGACAAATCAGCCTGCACTCCCTCCATCAGCATATATTCCCTCATTCTGAGCCCACAAAAGCCCCAGAGTCAGCCACATTTGAGAGGAATTGCCCACCTTTGTGCTGGAAGGAAGATTACCTGACTTTGGGTAAGGGAGCTGCCTAACTTGGGTCCCTCTCTCCACTGAGAGCTGTTTGTCACTCAATAAAACTCTGCCTCGCTCACCCACCCCCTGTCAACCTAGCCTCATTCTTCTTGGATGTGGGACAAGAACTTGGGACCCACTGAATGGCAAGTGCAAACAGAGGTGTAACTCTGTAGCACTCGCCTCCCACTTGCTAAGCAACAGGATAGGGAGCCACTGTTTGTCTGGCTGTGGACAGCAGGACTAAAAGATCTGTTAACACACCCCAGTTCACTTGGTGTCTCTGAGTTTTCAGTCACCACCATATCCCCTTCATCTGGACACTATAGTCTACCACAGGAGACACTTACAACACACCTGGCCTAGCCACAAGCTCTGCATGGAGCCAGTGACTGCCCTAGCACTTGGAATAGCCAGCTAGACCCCGTGCTTGATTGCTCACTCCCTCTTGATTGCTCACTCCCTCTTGCTGCACGCAGGCTGGTCTCAGGATCCAGGCAGGAGTGCAAGCCAAATGCAGCCCGCCAGGCTGAGTGGTTGGGGTACCTCCTGCAGCAAGTCTTGGGCCAAGTGAGGCTTGGGCAGGGGCATCATTGGCTACTGAGGACTCTGGCCAGCAAAGTGACACCAAAAAAAAAAAAATCCTGTGTCATCTTGCTCTTAGAGAGTAGGGCCAGTTTGGCAGTCCATAAAATTCTTTGTGTGATGGTTAATATTATGTGACAAGTTGAGTGAACTAATCGATGCCCAGAGAGCTGGTAAAACATTGTGTCTGGGTGTGTCTGTGGAGGTGTTTCTGGAAGAGATTAGCATTTGATTCAGTAAACTGAGTAAAGACGATAATCCTCACCAATGGGGGTGGACATTATCCAATCTATTCAGAAGCTGAGTAAACAAAAAGATGGAAGAAGAATAAATTTGGTCTTTGCTTGACGTCAAAGATCCATTTTCCCCTGCCACTGAACACTGGTGCTCCTGGTTCTCAAGCTTTTGGACTTGGACTTGATCTTACACCATTGCTTCTCCTCATTCTCAGGCTTTTGGGTTTGAACTAAAAACCACCGATTTCCTTGGGTCTCATGCTTGTAGATGGAAGATCATGGGACTTTTCAGCCTTCTTAATTACCTTTGCCAATTTCTCAAAATAAATGTCTGCCTATACATTCTATTGGTTCTGTTTCTCTGGAGGACTCTGATTCATGCATTTGGACATTCTCTTTCTCTCAAATTGTATCCATTCTTTTACCTTCTGCATTCTAGAGAAGAATAATAACCACATGAATCTACGCTGTTCCAACAAAATTGACGTTTTTCTTTTGTATATTCTCATGTTACTTTTTCTTCAATTTTATTAATTTTACCGAGACATGTTTTTTTTTTTTTTTTTTTTTTTTTTTGATGGAGTCTTACTCTGTCACTCAGGCTGGAGTGCAATGGCACAATCTTGGCTCACTGCAACCTCCATCTCCCAGGTTCAAGTGATTCTCTTGCCTCAACTTCCTGAGTAGATGGGACTACAGGCACCCGCCACCACATCCAGCTAATTTTTGTATTTTTAGTAGAGATGGGGTTTCACCATGTTAGTCAGGATGGTCTCTATTCTCCTGACCTTGTGGTCTCTCTGCCTGGGCCTCCCAAAGTGCTGGGATTACAGGCATGAATCACCTGTGCCCTGCCAGAGATATATCTTATGTGATTGTTTCTATCAGTTTCTCCCAGAACACAATGATTATTTTCAACTTAAGATGTAGGTCTCTGTGTTAGCAAAGCTTTATTTTATGCTAGGTTTTTCTTCAATTCCATTTATTTTTTTCCCTCTTTGTCAGGAACAATGTTTATGTAGACGGATCGTCTCTTTTGTGACCAGATAGCATCCTTATCTGGCATATATCAGTGTTCCTTTCAAGTTCATGTACACGTTGTCTTTTGGCTACATATCTATATATACATACACATATAACATAAATTTGTTATTTCTTTTTGTTTTTCTTTTACTATGGCTTTCATTCTTGTAGCCATTTTGTATATCATTCTATTGTTCTCTGAGTTTTCATACCATACGTTTTATCTTTTCTCTTTCATTCTCTCCTTGAATGTTGAAAATGGTTCAGCTTTTTTTAAAGATAGCTCATGTGTTGTTTGCAATTTTTGAGACCATGGATAATACTGTGATTGTGCCTTTTGCTCGTTTTTTGCTTATGCTCCTTTTCACATTGAAAAATGTTTACATTTTTGCAGATTTTATTCATGGGACTCATTAGTTCCTTAGTATTTGTTAATATTCATAAAAGGGACCAGCTGCTTGCTGAGGAATAATACAGGGAGTAAAAATCCTGCATCAGAAAACTGACATGGATTTGTTGTCCCAAACACCCTCTCATACAATATGTTATTTTCTTCACTCCACAGAAAAGAGCATGTTTCTCTTTGGTCTTTCTTTTTAAGAGGTCAGTGTCATGGCAAAACCCTCCATGTTTCAGAAGGTATAGATTTCAATGTAGT
Source organism: Cheracebus regulus (assembly GCA_963574635.1). Lineage (NCBI taxonomy): Eukaryota > Metazoa > Chordata > Mammalia > Primates > Pitheciidae > Cheracebus > Cheracebus regulus. The sequence goes on from CAUYQU010011337.1 coordinate 58,061, forward strand.
TCTCACAGACTCTTTTTTTTTTTTCTACTCTAACTCCTATCGTAATCTTCAGCTAGGATGTTCAGTTATATAGACAATAGAATTGTCTTGGAACATTTTCACTGTCATCTCACCTCTCATCTGACATTCTGTGGTATTGAACTTTGTACCTACGGGGACATTTCCCACCTTCCTAGTGGCTTCTTCACAGCCTTAGATTGCCTGCTTTAAATCAAAGCATCATTGAATATGCCTTTCAGGACAGTGACACTTACTTTGCAGGAAATCTGTATGCTGCCGGCCATGCAAGACACCATGTGTAAGCTCTCAGCATGCTCCCGTCACAGACATTACAGTATTTGGCAGAGGTACGTCAAGGTTACCGGCTTAGAGCTATGGGAGTTCTGTTGCTTTATAAAGTCCTCTGTAGCTTTCAAAGTTTTTCTTATTTGTTTTTTATTGAGGCATTCAAAAGAAACAATGTAGTAAAAAAGACCTCACTTGATTATTAATGAGAAATTATTCTAAATATTTTCAGATGGAATAACTCAAATATGTATAAAACTCTGAAAGAAAGACCTCTCATTTGTAAATTTAAAATAAAATTTGAAGTCCCTCAAATGACTAATGGACCCCCATCCCAGCCAAGGGCATTCCAAAGTAAATCTGAAATTCTAGTTCAGACCATGATTGGAAGGGAGGGATTAGACATGCCTCATTATACTCTCTTCCCTTTAGAATTCAGGCATAACATTCCAGCATTAACATTAAAACAGATTTTAAGACTGACAAAAAACAGTTTTTGTAGCAATAAGACACCAAATTCCAGCCTGACTTTAGTATAGCATCACACAACAGATAGCAAGCCCTGAGAGAAATTGAAATATTTTACCCTAAAATATATTTACTTGACATATTTTGAAAGGACCCTGCAAAATTGTCTCTTCCTGAGAAAATCCACATTCTGTAGAGAATCTCCTTCCCTTTCCAGGTCTTTTCCCTGGGCCAGGAGAGGATTAACTAAGAGCCTGGCACCTTTTTAAATTCGAGAGGAAACATTTATAATCTATTCTCTCTGAAGCCTGCTACCTGGAGGCTTCATCTCCATAATAAGAACCTTATTCTCCAAATCCCTTATCTTAACCCTGACATTCCCTGCTATTGATTCCAGGACTTTAGATAATAACTCTTTCAACCAATTGCCAATCAGAAACATCTTTAAATCCACCTATGACCTCAAAGACCCCCCACAGCCTTGCTTCAAGTTGTCCGCCCTTTCTGAACCAAACCAATGTACATCTTACAAGTATTGACTGATGTCTTATGTCTCCCTAAAATGTATAAAACCAAGCTGGAGCCTGGCCACCTGGGGCACATGTTCTCAGGACCCCTGCTGGTGTGGCACAGGTCATTTTCCTCCTATTTGACTCTGAATAAATCTCTTCAAATATTTTACAAAGTTGACTCTTTTGTTGACAATTTCAATACACATTTACTGGAGACCTACTGTGTTTTAGCCACTGGAGAGACAAAAATATATTAAGAAATGAAATAAAAGGAGAGGCAAAATTTGCAAAAGGCCAAGAAGGTCAGTTGTCAGGGATAGTTGCTCTGAAAAAGGCAGACAAGTTGTAGAAAAGAGATGAATACAATGGTACCTACTGATAAACGTAGTAATGTCTCTATTTCTTCCTATATTAAAGCCTATATTACTAGATATGTCTCCAGTGGACCTTTTGCTTGATAGGGCCCACCTAACATATGGTTTAAAAGTCCTGAAATCAGGAGACAACAGCTTGGGCAATGTGAGAAGAAGAGATAATGGCCTTTCATCTGAGGGTGTTCCAAAGAAAAATTACTAGCTTTTTCCAAACCTTAGCACAAACATGAGTCCAGGGTAACCATGGAGGCCAATTATGAGTGATTATTGCTTTGATTTTTATATGTGATAAGAGAATATAGAGTAATTGCAAGAAATAATTTTAGGCCGGGTATGGTGGCTCACATCTGTAATCCCAGCACTTTGGGAGGCCAAGGCGGGTGGATCAGGAGGTCAGGAGATCGAGACCATCCAGGCCAACATGGTGAAACCCCATCTCCATTAAAATACAAAAAATTAGCCAGGCATGGTGGTGAGCATGTGTATTCCCACCTACTCAGGAAAGTGAAGCAGGGCAATCGCTTGAGCCTGGGAGGTGGAGATTGTAGTGAGCCAAGATCGTGCCATCACACTCCAGCCTGGCGACAGAGTGAGACTCCGTCCCAAATCATAATAACAATCGTTATAATTTTTTTTTAATTGACACTTACCAAGTACTTCTACTATGTATAGCCTTGTCCTAAGCACCTTACTCATGTCATATTCACATCAGTCTTGTGGGGTCAACACTCTATGGCCACTGTTTTACAAATGAGGAAACTGAGAAGAGAACTTAATTAACTGTAATAATGGTACAGAATGAAAAACTGGCAGAATTGAGGCTTAATTTCCATTCTAAATAATTCCACTGCCTTCCCATTTTAATCACCATGCTCAGCAATCTCAGGAAAGTCACTCATGGTTTAGAGTAATCATTGTTTAAGTCCACCCAGTTCCCTTTGCTGTGGGTACATGCATCTCTGAGGAAATGTAAAGTGCCAAGTAAATAACTCATTCTCAACCCCAACCAAAAAATAGCCAGAAAGGAAACAGCTGCAGTATTTGTATTGAGGAGTGTTTGTGGTTTGTTGACTACTCCCACATTCTGTTCTCATTCCTCTGCTTTATACTGTGTCGTACACTACTTGTGCATAGTCACTTCTGTCATATCTCTTGATTCACCTTTTCTCTAGGACTCAGCTCCCTGACATAAAGCCTTTCTTCAGTTCTCTTTCCAATAGCAGCAGGAAGCTGGGTTGTACAAAGGTATTCCCCTCAAGTAAGCTTTTCTTCATGGCCTTCCAAGTACCTTGTGTCAACATTAATATTTTCACACGATTTTGCCTGGAATTGTATCATAAATCACACTCTTCTCAGCTAGGAAAATGTGGTGATTTCAGTCATTAAATCTTTTACTCAAAAGCAATCATGCTCACAGTCAAAATGATTTGCTTTTTTTAAAATTGGGGTAGGGGTTGAAAGGAAATGTTTGTTAGCTACAAATATAAGCAAATTATAGCAGTGTGCAAAAGGCAGGAGTTATATTTATGAGAGGGAAAAATGACCCCAAAATGCTCTTGTTTAGAAGAAAAATATTTTGACAGAACAGATTAGGAGGTAGAACTTTGTCTTTCACTGTAATAGGGAAAACCTCATCCTTTGGGTAATGAAAGAATATTTGTTGAAGAGTTAGTGGATAGATTGATAATTAAAAATAGCAGTCAATCTTTAAAAGAAGCGTGCAGATTGCATATAAGATATATAAACACATATACAGGCACACACAGGTTCATTATTCCCTACAACAGTCCATGATAGTTTCTTTTTTCATTTATAAATCTTTCATTATTTTTATATCCACTAATATAAAATCAGGAAATAAAAGTGTAAAAGTTTTATGTAATTTGCTGACAATCTTATACCTATCCGTAGTGCAAGAAATCAAACCCAAGCAGCATCAGCTTCATTTCAGAGTTCAGGTATTGAAATACGATATTAGGGGACTTCTTTTTTTCTTTTCTTCAGAGACAGGGTCTCACTCTGTCTCTGAACAATTAATTGGCCACCCTGCCCAGTTAATTTTTGCTTTACATTTTTTGTAGAGTTGGGGGTCTCACTATCTTGCTGAGTCTGCTCTTAAACTCTTGAGCTCAAGTAATCCTCCTGCCTTAACTTCCTAAAATACTGGGATTACAGGCATGAGCCACTGCGCCCAGCCAGTGACTTATAATACTTCAATATATGCAGGTTCATTATTGTAGTAGCCACTATTCAAAACGACTTTCAATCCCAACTCCTATCCAGGCTATCGGGACTTCATCTTCTGACTGAGAGTAATACCACTGGCTTCCTGAGTCTGAAATATTCCGGATTGAAATGAGTCATGCTATGAGCTTTTCTAGCTCTTTATCTTGCAACTAGCTTATTAGGGGATGTTTCAGCCTCCATAATTACATGAGCTAATTCCCCTAATGAATTCCTTCTTATCTATCTATCTATCTACCTACCTACCTATCTATCTACCTACCTACCTACCTACCTACCTATCTATTTATCTTTATTTCAACTATCCATGTATCTATCATCTATCACCTATTAGTTTTGTCTTCCTAGAGAACCCTGACTAATACAATAATAGATTACAGTAGCACTGAAGGTATGTCACTTCCTAGGTAGATAAAATCACAGAAATATTTCAGTTTCTGCCTTGGTTTCTTGGATTAATAGCTATGAGAGAGGCCAGTTGACATGTTGTGAATATACTCAATTAACCCTGAGGAGAGTGCCACATGAAGAGGAAACAACTTGTAATACCAACTTGAAAATCTTTTTTTTTTTTTTTTGAGATGGAGTCTTGTTCTGTCACCCAGGCTACAGTGCAGAATGATCTTGGCTCACTGCAATCTCTGCCTCCCAGGTTCAAGCAATTCTCCTGCTTAAGCCTCCTGAGTAGCTGGGACTACAGGTGCCCGCCACCACGCCGGGCTAATATTTGCATTTTTAATAGAGATGGTGTTTCACCATATTGGCCAGGCCGGTCTCAAACTCCTTACCTTCTGATCTGCCTATCTTGGCCTCTCAAACTGCTGGGATTATAGGTGAGAGCCACCACACTCATCCGACAGTCTTTTGTGTGAGCTACCTGGGAAATGGATCCTCTAACTTCAAACCATCAGATGCCTGCAGCTCCAGCTGACATCTGACCCCAACCTCATGAAAATTCTAGAATCAGAATGGTCAAACCAAACTGCTCCTGAATTTCTGAAACTGTAAAAGATAATAAGAGAAGCTGTGATTATTACTTTAAGCCACATGTTTTGAAATGACATGTTAACTTGAAGTAGATAATTAATACATTCATAAGTTTATTATGTATTCATTCAAAATGATTTCGCTGACAGCAAATGTATATTAAAATTTCCTTCAATTAGTTTACATTTTCCCCACTGCCTGCTATTTCAGACTTTGAAACAATTAGAACATGCTTATAAAAGAAAATAAAACAACCTAGAATAAAGGTTCCATCATGAAGAATATACTTTAAATTTTTTTTAATCTCAAGATTACTAAAATTTTAATGTCAAGAGTTTTGTTTGTTTAAGCTTACTTTATGAAGAGCAAATGAGCAGTCAGTCAGCATTACCATGTGTCAACCAAATCAGTGAGGACGGTACTGTTTGATTTTAATTTGTGTTACAGAAATATAAAATAAAAATAACAGCAGGAGTGACCTCTGTACTCTAAATTGAAAAAGTTCACATTTCCATTCCCTGCTGTGTTTCCTTTGTGTGTCACCCTAAGATAGAACTTTAAACACACTATTGCTAGTGTTTTCTTATAACAGCTCCTAAGCTTGGCAACTGTGTCATTTTCTTCTAGAAACATAGTAGAAACTTAACTGAAATTCAGTAGAAAATCAATAAATATTATTGAAACAATGAGTAAATAAATGAATAAACGAAACAGATTCTTCTCTGTAAAAATATTACAAATAAAATTAAGCTTCTATGGCAGATTGTACTTTCCAATAAAACGGCTACAGTAATATTGCATATCTTGTTTGCTCTTCTATCTTTGTGCCCTCTCACAAGAGACAGAGTCTGAGTACCTTCCCCTTGGACCAGGGCAGGTCTTTGTGGCTGCCTAACAGATTATGGTGAATGTTATGTGAGCTCTGAAGTTGTATCGTAAAAAGAAGTTATGGCATTTTTCTCTTTCTTTTGGAAAATTCATCCTTGGTACCCAGCCACCATACTATGAGAAAGCTAAGTCCACATAGAAATATCATATATAAATGTTGAGGCCAATAGCACCACTAAGGTTTCTGAGAACAACTAGCATTAACTGTCAGATACTGGAATGAGAAAGCTTTGAAATGACACCAATCCCAGCTGTTTTATGACTGCAACTGCATTAGAAATCCTGAGAAGAAACCACTTAATTGAGCCCAGTTAACCTCCCAAAATTACAATAATATGAGAAAGGCTAAAATAATCTCACTCTCTGATATGTTTTTTGTATATAACACTTTCCTCTCCAACAAGACTTTAAATAATTATTGCTGTTATTTTGTTATATAAGCATCTAAATTGTGTCTTAGTCTTCTATGAGGCTAACATGGCATCTGGATTATAATAAAAATTTAGTAACTAATTAATGGCTAAATAAGAAATGACTATATGAATTAATAAAAATTAATGTTTCTTTGTATAAACATCTAAACAAAAAAAAGCTTTTTGGTAGGTTATATTTTCCAAAATCTTGCTCTAACAAGTTTGAGATAGTTTGTTTTGCAGAAATAAATAATTGGAATGCCCTTCTTTTAGTCCCAATGTATAGTCTCTCTTCTTCTGTTTTTAATATTTGTATTGCTATTACTATGAGATCATTCAAGAAAAAAGAGAGCAAAAATCAATCCCAGAATACTGCAGTTTACTTCCTGACATTATCGCTGTTTAGTTATGAAAATTTGGACTTTATTTAACCTCTTAAAGTCATTATATCATGATTTTAAAAAACTAAAAAATATATTAATTGAACTACTCTTTACTCCAAAATATTCTGTGTACTTCAAGACAAGGTTTAATTGATAGATGATAGATAGATAGATAGATAATAGATAGATAGATACAGAATTCTTTGCCAACATTTAAACTCAAGATATTTCAGGTAAATATCTAGGTTTCTGGCTTCTTTTACATGAAAGTGAACAGAATATTTTCTTCAGTTTGGTACAGCCTTGCTACTTATGGTCTCAAAATTCATGGCATACCTTCCTGTGTAGGTGATTGAGTTTACAGCCACTGTTCCAAATTGTTAAAGCCATATTAGACATTATTTTCATTCTAATGGGTACATTTTCTTAACCGTTGTTACAACAAGAGCTGTTTAACTATTTTTTAGTTTTTTCCAGATTTGGTATAAATGATCCAATTTGCTTCAGCTTTAACTTCATTCATTCATTGATTTAGTCATTCATTCAGGAAATATTTTTAGAGATTTTTATATGTGTTAAATATTTGCTAGGTAGTCTTCTGAGTGTTACAACATCACTTTGTAAATATTAGTTTGCTCCCCAAACACAAAGCCATATAGTTAGGAGTTCATAGATAGAACAGAATCCTCAGGTGCAAGACTGGTGTTCCTTCTAGCTTAAGACTTAGAAAGGACATTCCTGTGGTAGAAATAAGAATTGAATTAGGTCACTGCTGTCTAATAGAATATTCTGCAATGATAAAAGTCTTTCAAATCTTTGTGGTTCAGTATCGTGGACATTAGTCAGATGTGGCTAGTGAAATTGAGGACATAAATATTTAATTTACTTTCAATTAAGTTCAATTTAAATTTAAACAGTCACAAGTAGCCAGTGGCTATAAAATCATACAGCACAAATCTAAGCTTTATTGACTTCTTAATGAACTAACATAGAAGCAAATCCACAATGAAGTTATTGCCGGTGCCAGTGTTCTTTCAGGACCTTGACAGAATGTTGGAGAGAGAACATTGATTAAAACAGTGAATAGAATCATAGATAAAATATTAGGCCTTGAGTAATTATCAGTGAAAAATGAGACACCACCACCAATCATTCATTTATTAAAACGAGTTCTAGCCTATAGAGAGAACAAGGGAACATTAGAGTTAAAAGGCAGCCTTTAGGCATCATCTTGTTTAGCCTTACTTTCTAGGAGACAAAGTCCCAGCAAAGGCATCTTAACCAAGATGACAACTACTCAGTAGCAAAACCTGATCAGAAACACACACCTCCTGGTTCCTTACCTAGGACTGTCACTATGAATGTTCTCTGCATTTTGCAAGCATAATCCAGGTGCCTTGACCCAACTACAATTTGTATATTTATTCATTCATTAAAACTGTGCACATAACACTTTTGAATAATGTGTTGCATTTTAGGCACCGTGTTTATCTGAAATATTTCACAAACTTCTGAAGAAGAAGAAGAGGAAGAAATAATATAGGCTTCTGTATATGTACATGCAAATTTTTTCGTTAGAAAAATAATCTGAGCAAACTGGAGACACGGACAGTTCTGTCATATGCTAACTTCCCAGATAAAGGCAGCTTTCAAAACACACTTCAACAGAATCCTGGTGATGCTGTTTCCGTGGAGACAGAAGCATCAGGAGAAGGTTTTAAGAGGAGGGTGCAGGAAGAGATGCTCAGAGACCTGTTTTACATGCAGAGCCATCATTTGACTCTATTTTATGCAGCACTGCTGCAAGTTTTGATCAAACAAGTGCAAAATGGTAACAGTCTTGACAACAGCTCTGCACAAAAGGTCAGGCAGCTTTTGACGATGTTTCTTGTCTTTTCCCTTTTCTTAATCAGAGGCTGTGGAACAGCTGAAGACGTTTCCCTTTAGATAAGTACAGAAAATACTTTAGGCATTAAGTGTGTGTTGATTTTAATCAAATATGATATTGGTATCCTTCAGCTTTAACCCTTCAGCCCGATTACAGCAGTGAATAGCATAATAAAATTACGGACCTCATTTTATGTTTGTTAACATACATCAAAGATCTTGGGAAAGAGAGATGTTAGATAATGAATCCTTTAGTGTTATTAATGAACTTTATATGTAAACACCAATTCAATCAATAAATATTTTTTAATCCAGACAGAGCTCCATGAGCGAAATTATGAAGAACACAGAAAAGTATTCTTTATTCTAATTTTTTTTCTTAAAATATCAATTTGTAATTTTGACTACTCCAGATTAAAAGTCCTCACCGAAAGAAATGACAATGACATCTTTGTATACCCTGGGCCAGGTAGAATGTCTGGTACAGAGAAGTCATCCCATTGTTTCTCATATGACAGATTACTTAGATACAGATGCAGTTCCTATTTTCAGGGCATTTACTCTCTTGGTAAAGAATATATAAATCTGATTGTATCCTGCTTGATGATTTTTAAATGTGCTGCCTCTGAATGATTTATGAGTGAATGAATGAACTAGAAATCGTCATTCAACTTATTCATGGATCTATTCATTTAGTGCCTAAACTCCAAAGCTGTATGTTCAACAAACTCCTTTTGGTTTCCCTGATGTTCAACCAAAGTTAGCAGTATAAAACCTCCCTTGCAGAAAAAATGCAAATAAATGAAACAAAGCCTAGGTTTTGAAATGCGCAGCACCAAGAAAATGGCATCGACTCATTTTTATTTCTTGCCCTGAGAAAGAATAGGCAGCTTAAATTTAGGTCTCCCAGGGCAACAGGGATATGAATTAACTCAGTACCACCTACTCAAGCTAATCTCTGCCATCAGAATCACGATGGCTTCTATGTAAGGATAATGCAGTAAAAAGAAGATGGCTCTGGGGCATATAGTTATAATCTGCTTTATAATTTGAAAACCTCCATTTAAAAAGTAAATTTAACTCCTATTTGACTGTTGCAGCAGGTGCCATCTTCTAGGGACAGAGAATAAGACTCATCTTTGCATAGTAATACTTCTTAATTTTGACCCTAATAGACATGCATCTGTAAAGGAGAAGCTATTTTCATTACCAAACATCTTTAAGCTTCTCATCTCATTTGTTGGCACACTTCATAAATTTTGAAATTACAAAGACTATGCACTGCTTGGCATTTTGAGTCCAGATGAAATAGTGCCTTTTGAAAGTCTTTTAAAAGTTCACCTCAGGTAGCATGACTTTTGTTTATGGGAGGCATTGTCTTGAATCAAACAAAATGCACTTTTGTATACTTTTATACTTAACTAAAGTACGTCTCATCATAGTACTTCAATTAACATACTAATGCTAAAAATTTTATAAACTGATTATATGTATTTATATATATATATATATATTTTTTTTTTAATTGCATTTTAGGTTCTGGAGTACATGTAAAGAACATGCAGGATTGTTGCATAGGTACATATATGGCAATGTGGTTTCCTGCCTCTATCCCCATCACCTATATCTGGCATTTCTCCCTATGTTATCCCTCCTCAACTCCCTACCCCCCACTGTCCCTCCCCTAGTCCTCCCAGACAGATCTCAGTGTGTGATAATCCCCTCCCTGTGTCCATGTGTTCTCATCGTTCAAAACCCACCTATGAGTGAGAACCACACAGTGTTTGATTTTCTGTTCCTGTGTCAGTTTGCTGAGAATGATGGTTTCCAAGTTCATCCATGTCCCTACAAAGGACACAAACTCATCGTTTTTTTATGGCTGCATAGTATTCCATGGTGTATATGTGCCACATTTTCCCTGTCCAGTCTATCGTTGATGGGATTTGGGTTGGTTGAAAGTCTTTGCTGTGGTAAACAGTGCTGCAATGAACATACGTATGCATGTGTCCTTATAATAGAACAATTTATAATCCTTTGGATATATACACCCAGGAATGGGATTGCTGAGTCAAATGGAATATCTATTTCTAGGTCCTTGAGGAATCACCACACTGTCTTCCATAATGGTTGAACTAATTTACACTCCCACCAACAGTGTAAAAGTGTTCCTATTTCTCCACATCCTCTACAGCATCTGTTGTCTCCAAATTTTTTAATGATCACCATTTTAATTGATGTGGGTTGGTATCTCAATGTGGTTTTGATTTGCATTTCTCTAAAGACCAGTGATGATGAGCATTTTTTCATATGTTTGTTGGCCTCATATATGTCTTCTTTTGAAAAGTGTCTGTTCATATCCTTTGCCCACTTTTGACTGGGGTTGTTTGTGTTTTTTCTTGTAAATCTGTTTTAGTTCTTTGTAGATTTTGGGCATAAGTCCTTTGTCAGATGGGTAGACTGCAAAATTTTTTTCCCGTTCTGTTGGTTGCCAGTTCACTCTAATGATTGTTTCTTTTGGGCCTGTGCAGAAGCTCTGGAGTTAAATTAGATCCCATTTGTCTATTTGGGCTTTTGTTGTCAGTGCTTTTGGTGTTTTAGTCATGGAGTCCTTGCCTATGCCTATGTCCTGAATGGTTTTATCTAGATTTTCTTCTAAAGTTTTTATGGTGTTAGGTCTTATGTTTAAGTCTTTAATCCATCTGGAGTTAATTTTAGTGTAAGGTGTCAGGAAGGGTTCCAGTTTCTGCTTTCTGCACATGGCTAGCCAGTTTCCCCAACACCATTTATTAAACAGGGAATCATTTCCTCATTGCTTGTTTTTGTCATGTTTGTCAAAGATCAGATGGTTGTAGATGTGTGGCGTTGCCTCCAAGGCCTCTGTTCTGTTCCATTGGTCTATATGTCTGTTTTGGTACCAGTACCATGCTGTTTTGATTACTGTAGCCTTGTAGTATAGTTTGAAGTCAGGTAGTGTGATGCCTCCAGCTTTGTTCTTTTTGCTCAGAATTGACTTGGCTATGTGGGCTGCCTTTTGGTTCCACATGAAGTTTAAAGTGGTTTTTTCCAGTTCTGTGAAGAAGATCATTGGTAGCTTGATGGGGGTAGCATTGAATCTATAAATTACTTTGGGTAGTATGGCCATTTTCATGATATTGATTCTTCCTAACCATGAGCATGGAATGTTTCTCCATCTGTTTGTGTCCTCTCTTATTTCATTGAGCAGGGGTTTGTAGTTCTCCTTGAAGAGATCCTTTACATTCTTTTGTTAGTTGTATTCCTAGGTATTTTATTCTCTTTGTAGCAATTGCAAATGGCAGTTCATTCTTGATTTGGCTCTCTTTAAGTCTGTTATGGGTGTATAGGAATGCTTGTGATTTTTGTACATTGATTTTGTATCCTAGACCTTGCTGAAATTGCTTATCAGCTTAAGGAGATTTTGGGCTGAGACAATGGGGTCTTCCAAATATACAATCAGGTCATCTGCAAATAGAGACAATTTGACTTCCTTTTTTCCTAATTGAATGCCTTTTATTTCTTTTTCTTGCCTGATTGCCCTGGCCAGAACTTCCAATACTGTCTTGAATAGGAGTGGTGAGAGAGGGCATCCTTGTCTTAT